>JAZHYW010026068.1:0-28136 GCA_037355805.1 Ixodes ricinus | reverse complement strand
GCACGAAAAAACCTAATCTTTTTTTATTTTGGCAATCTCTTCAAACGGGACGAAAAATACGGGTTCGCAAACGGGGTGTGTATATTTAATTTTGGAATAACTTTGTCGCGCAACTCATGTAATTTACACTTAAACAACGCACAGTTTCATTTAACGACTTTGGAATGAATCCTCATAAGAACTGGTTTGAGAAAAATTGCTAAGTTTTGGTTGATTGCGTCGATGTTCGCCCTAGAGTGGTTGAAGATTGTTTTTGCTTGAAGAGATTGCAGACGTGTTGTAAGTGAAGGCTCAACGTTAAAAGAGACGTAATCGCTTAGTGGTTGTATACAAAAGCCCTCGTCACAAGTTCCGACTTTGAGATTTAAAAAATATGTTGAGCATAGCTTTGTTCTAACTTGCTTTGTCAACAATTTGTGAAAGTGATAAAGAGTTCATGACGTCAACAAAATCACGACATTGTTTTCAAATATTCGTCCGTGACAGAAATGGCAGGTCACAAGGCAAGACAGGCCACGCAATATCCGGGTAGTTAAAATCACCATCAATAACAAGAACATCATTTGGGTAAGAATGTGCCAGAGTATCCAGTAGCTCATAAAGCACTGGGGCGAAGTCTGAAACGTGTGGTGGATATATAACGCGCAACTACAAGAATGAAGTCAGCATACGTTTTTATTCTAACACAAACAGCTTGCAAGCGAGGTACAATATAAAAATTCTCAACACGGAGCGATTTTCCAACAGCTACCAAAACTCCTCCTCCCCTTCGCCCTACTCTGTCATTGCGAAAAATAAAATGTGATCCATCCAGGTTTAGTTCAGTGTTTAAAATGTCGGCAGTGAGTCAAGTTTCAGTTGGAATGACAAAGTCGGCGGTGCATGACTGGGCTGCCGAATGCAGCTTGTCCTGCTTTGATTAAACACTTCTGTTGTTGGGAACAAAGAAAAAAAAAGAATTCATATTTGGAAAAGAGCGAGAGCAATTATTCGGAGACGAGTAATGCGATTCATGGCTGCGGTATTGCTACGCAGGGAATGCTCTCAAAGTGTTAGATTGTTTATCGTGGATATACTTCACATTTCCCAATATAAGCTTGTCATGTCGAAGCTTGAATTTATGATGTTTAGATAAAGCAAACTTTCACAAGTTCTTTCCTTGCTTGACGGACATCAATCGAGTGGCCATCGCTCAGCCGAAAACCAGTTCCCTTCGATCTGAACGCCTTGGAAAGGATCAGTTATTTTTCTTCGTAAGAATTAAATTTTACAATGATGGGTCTCGGTGACACACTGTTTCCGCAGAAAATACCAAGTCTGTGGGTGCGCTCGATAGCTTATGGAGCAAATGTAACGCCAAGATTCTCCTAACAAAAAAAAAATGGATTAACTTCTCCTCTGATTGTACCCACGTTTTGTTGCGCACGTCAGTCAGTTTGTAAAAAGAAAAAAAAAGTTTGTTACGTCTGGAGTAGTTTTCTAGGTTTTCGCACCTTTGCATCACTCGTTCAAGGTTTTTGTATTCAGATATTTGTATTCAGCGTGGAAAACACAGTGACTTCATTGCTCATGAGCTTTAAGAAAGAAACATCGCAATCTATTGCTCACATCTGCCATATCACGTCTGTAAGAACTTTATCAGTTTCTTTTTGCTTTTCTTGTAAGCACTTTATGTCGCTTAGAATTAAAGTCTGACCCACAGAAAGGTTGCTTAAAAACGGAACTATATGGCTGAGCGTAGTCGCATCTTTAGAAAGTAGAGTATCCTGGCCGGGGTTCGTTTGAACGTCCCCAGACAGTAGAAGCAAGTTCAGTGCGAAGTTCGCGATATCTGACAGTACTGAAAGGTTATACTCCAAATAAAAAAATAAAAAAACGCTCGTACACTTTGGGAGGGCTCGACATCGCAATGGCACTGACATTGTTGTCTCGCAAAGACAAGGATAACGCGCCAACCTGAGAATTAACAGGGTATAACCAAAGCATCCTAGATTCGGTGCCGTGCCAGTTAGTCAGCCTAGCAAGAATTTTATTCCATCATCTAATGCCCGCCGAACCTGATAAATACATGGTGAAGAAAAAGCTCGCCTAGCCCTCTCCCCTCATATTTAAAATTTTATGTTCTAAATAAATGTCAAACACTCTATATCTGCGGTACACAATTAGCACTATTCGTCTGTGGCTGTTTTCTGTATACCACATATTTTGAGTCCATGCGGCCTGCGCTCGAGCACATATCGTTTAAATTATTAATATTAAAATATTACCCTTCTTTTACGTAGGCCATTATCTCTAGGTTAACTAATATCCGATGGTGATGCGACACCTTACGCTCTCTAGTGGTCTTTCAATAAACTGATGAGGAGGACAATTCCTTATCGCTCGTATTACTACAGCTTACGAAAGTTATTATCATTCAGCGGCCATTCTGACCGAGACTTTTGACGATAAAAAAAGAAACCGAGGGAAGGAGATACTAGAGTGCCTCCATGTGCGCTTCGCATAGAGTGATGCCAACTGCCTGTTTCCCTTTCCCACGCCCTCTTCCGCCGCCATTTTGTTCCTCATTGTTTCCCCGTGCGCCGGAAAGTGGCCTTTGTGTATATCGGTCCTCTTATCCGAGGGGAAAATGCTAATCCTTCCTCCGTGGGTTCCACAACGCTGCTCCGAACTTGTGAGATAAGGTGCTTGTTCCCGGGAGGGTTATAAGCCCCACGGATTATTGCCGAGAACCAAAATGGCTGCTGGTTTGTCGGCGAGTGGTATTACAAGGGTGGCATCACCCTAGCAAAGCGCACATGAAGGCTCCCTAGGAAGTGTCAACATAATAAATCGTGCCCTGCATTTCTTAGCCTATCGGTGAATACAAAACGCCACAGCTGCCTATTTCTAACGAATGTGCAGGCACTCCTGGAGAGTGGTCGTGCTGCTGTGGTGGCTGGCGGCGAGGCAATCGAGCGGCCAGAGGAACACGGACTTCTACTCGACTGTGTCCGGGCTCTCGGATCTCGTCCACGTCGAAAACCAAGTAAAGGTCGACCTCCTCAGCTACGTGGAACGCCTAAAGGTTCTTCGAGACAGAATACTCAAGTAGGTTCGACCGGCAATCAGGCCGCATGATCGGGAGTCGGGAGGACGACGGGCGGAAGGGGAGAGGGAAGGGGTGGAAGAGCCAAGTACAGCACCAGTGTTCGCGGTAACACGTTACAAGTGTCGTCGTTACCGTTAACGCGTCAATTTTTTCGGTAACGTAGTAACGTACTCGTTACTTTGTAACGGTAACGCTTTCTTTTTATTTGCAAGTAACGAGTAACGTATTTCGTTACTTCTTTCTTTTGGTAACGCCTACAACACTACAGTATTACCGTACGTATTTCCCGGACCATATCCCGCTCCAGGTGTGTAACCTGCAAAAGCAAATTACGGCTTAAAAAAATATATATACTTTTATTTGTATATTCCGCACATTGTACACTTTGCGCACCGGGAGCTCATTCCGAAGACTGGCGAAACGTTTGTTCCTAGAATTCGCCTGCTCAGCCTTCTTTGCAAAATGCCTGTTTTATGTAGCCCGTGTTTTACAGAAATCATAATTAACGTAGCATCTCATACCCAAACTCTATTACGTCTCGTCATATTGAACAGTCATGAAAAAAAAAAGGAAATTGTTGTACGTTTCGCACCTGAAACTAGACCCCTAGACAATTAATTTGAACAGCGCAGAAAGCACGAACCTGCGGTGGTGAGAAGAGGGTGTGAACAAAACAGTTCAGGGGCACGCGCTGTGCTGCGTTGCATGTTTCTACAGCGCCTAGCTAATCCGTGTGGTGCAACATTGCAAAAAAAACACACCCCCTCCCCCCCGTTCCCCCGGGGTTTGTGTTCTTTTGCATTGTTTAAGAAGCGTCACGCATGATAAATACCAACCAGGCCAGTTCTCGACCTTATTGATTTTAACATTTATACATGTATAGTTCGCGGACTAGATCCCTGAGCATACTGTACGCCATATATGGTGCATGTAAAAAACATTACTTGAAATCTGCAACTTTTGCGTAAATTGTGAAAAAAAAAATGACGGCCAGAAGCTGAATGAGTACCAGGTTACGAAACTAAGAGCATGCGGTCACCCCCCCCCCCTCCTCCTCTTTTTTTTAGTGCTTAGAATTGATAGAGCCAGCACCTAGCGTTTTTCTGGTCGTCGTTCCGTCTATCGTAGCTCGAGCAAGGAGGCGAAAGAAGAGCAAGGAGTGTATATTAATTTTTTGAAAATTAATATATGCTCAGGATAATTTTTCCTAAATCACAGACGCTCGTCGCTGACTCTCGCCGCTATCGCCGTCGCTCGTCTCGTTGCTTTCTACATCGCTTACATGCGGTTCAGACGCAAGTGCGGCTATTTGTTATTCGGATTTTTTTAATTTGTTTTCCCTTTATATACTTGTATGTCATCGGCTGTTGTTTTATTTGTATTCACTACCTAATAATTAACTTTTTACTTGCTTTCTTACCCGAGAATCCCAGGACTACGACGCCATTCATAAAAACGTAAAAGTTTCGATTTTTTTATTTTAGTTTGACTTTCCATGATATTTGGCGTTCAACGTCGAAATATTCACGCGTAAGCCTCTTTTTTTATTTTTATCTTCGTTAGTTTCGTCCAGGACACGCAGCCATATGACGACTTGACGTCCCCGTCCGCCATCTCTGACTACCTCAAGCACCCGGTGCACGCCTTCCACTTGATCAAGAGAATGACCGCTGGCTGGGGATTGTCGAAAGACAGATCGGAAGAACGCGAGATTTTGGTAGGTCACGTCACTTTCTTACAGAAACCAACATCTCAAGAAACGCAGATGATTAATTGCGGCATTAGCCTCAAGCGATGTGGCTAGAGCCAATCTCAACGGAAAATGCGTGAACACAATTCTAACACCCCCCGCGTTTCTGAGGTTGTGGGGGGCAATAGAAAATATACTATAGAGTCAATGATAGGTTAACAAATGCAGTGCGAATTGCCCTGCAATTGTGTTGCTACGTGAAACGTTCTTGGTTTAGCGCTAATAACCTCCAGGCACCTCTCGAGCTCTGCCTCCAGGCTTCTCCACTTCTCTCCACCCCATCAACTCCTCCCAGCTTCCGCAGGCAAATTAAGTGGGGAAACTGAATTTGTTTATTGATAATGTAAGCACGAAGTCATGTGACGTCAGTTCTCGCGCTATAATTAGCGGGAAAACGGAATTTGCGTTGATGTCACGTGGCGTCAATCTTCTTTCGGCAAAATTTAGCGGGAAAACTGTGACGTCTTGTGACGTCACAAGCCGGCCAGCTTCACGAAATTCGGAGCAACTAGCCAAAGAACGTTTCACGTTAAAACAAACACCTCGCGCGTTGCGTTATGGGGCTCCAACCGTACCCTCCTTGTCCCATCTGGCCTATATTAAAAAATATATATATATATATATATATATATATATATATTTCTGCCGAATTCTCTACTACGCTTTATTGTAAATTCAAAATACCCCAAGAGCTGCGCTCTAATTTCGCATTGCAGAGGAGCGCAAACGTCAGTATATATTTATTATTTTTATTCTTGCATATAACGTAGTACATCCCAAACCACCTCCTGTTGAAAATTCGAATTAATCCCAAACCCCACATTTAATCTTTTTTTTTTAATTCAACTTTTTAGCGTTATATAATCGCGTTTCTTTATTCACAGGGAACTTGCAATATGTGGCGGCCACGCGATTATAAAATGTGCGTTTCAGGTTTGACGGTAAAGCAATATTGTTGTCTTTTCGAACACCTTCAGATCCTCTGCGTGAACATCGAAGCAATGCGCGAGAAGCGGCAGCTTCCGCGGGATGAAGACTTTACGGGGCTTGCGACGTCGCTCGTCACACTTCAGGACACGTACGCTCTGGACTTACATGAACTGACCACAGGGCACCTCCATACAGAGATTCCGCGCAACCGGACAATTCCTGGACGTCTTCCGCTCAATGGTATGCAAGGCTAATAGTTTTCGATGATGTTCCACACCTAAAGCATTGGTTGTTTTTCAGTTGTTTTCTAATTCTGTATAGTGATTTTGGTGCGCGCTTAGAAAACATGCGCCTGGGGCTTTTAGCGTAAGGAGCCGTCCCGATATTACAGAGTTTTACAATAAGGTGCCTTAACGCTTTAGCTTACCCAAGTAGTTTGGGACGGCGCACTGCGCACGCGTAGAAAAACAGCGCTTGCGCAGAGTGCGAGGTCTCAAGCTGTTCGAGTGGCCCAAAGCTTTGGCGCCCCCGCTATTATAGAAAACTCTATTAAATTCTTTCTAAGATTAAGTGATTCGCTCACATTTTCCAATAGACCATAAGAGTATTCCTGAGCTTGCTTCATGTGGTACGATTTTATTTGCTAGATTTCGCAGTTGCGACGTTGCTTCTGCGGCAAAAAGAACGCGGTGGAAGCTGCGGCTGTCAACTTTGAGCGGTGCACCATGGGAAGCAGGCTTTAGACAATGTTAAGATTAATATAAACTTTGACATTAATGCACTAGAAATAATACGTTGTTTACTCTAGCGTTCCAAACATATGATACGCATTTGCAACAGTTTTGTACTTGGTCTAGTTATAATGTATTTACAGTTCCCTCTGGTTCCTACACTGCATTCAATTAAGCTGTTTGGTAGACTAAAATTGAACCCTCGCGCTGCACGATACATGCCTGATTCTTAAATTTGACTTTAGCCCATGTCCGTTTTTATGTGAACGGTCCTCATACCTAATGCAGACTTGAAAATCCAAACGAATTATATGCCTTCGGAACTCTAGGTTAACGGGCGTACTGCAGTGGCTTAATGTCACATCTTTCGCAGTACCCAGAGCCGAAACAGCTCAAACAGAGATTGACCCCTAGCCCACAAAAATTCACAGTTGTAATGTTTTCTCGCATAAATATTTCAAGTGCGTAAAATATTTATGCGTTGTAACTAATAGGTACGTAAGATCCATGTTACTCATATATTGCAACGTACCACGCCGTTTTATTGAACAACGGGCAAAACAATTGTGTTGGAGTCTCACTTATCAGCTCCACTTTCTTCTTCTTTGCACCAACAGCTCGGGACTGCGTGAACCTCAGCCAAGTAGCCCCTGCACCATCGCTTTTTCTACGGCGCAGTGAAATGGGCCGACCTGGCGATAGCCAAGGCCGCCGATGAAGAACCTCCCAGCATCCCCATACTAAAACTGGACACCCATCACGAGCTCGTCATAAACAAGGTTCTCAGATCCACGCTCTTCGCGCCGGAGATTCCTAGATAAAGCGATACCACCTAAAGACAAGGCCTTTGCGGGAAGTCATCGTTGGCGAGACCTCCGACTCGCCCCAAAGCGGCAAACACACGGTATCTGGACGAGTTGCCGCAAAGCGGCAGATCGCGTCCTTCTTAGCATCGCCGCGTGCTAGCGTCACGTTCATTGTGAGACGAAACAAGACGCCCTGTCAGCAATGCTGACGCAATGTAGGCGGATTTGAGGGTATCAACTATTGATGACGTAGCGCGTTTCGGGGAAAGTGCGCCGGCGTTGACTTAAAGGTGGTATTTAATAAAGAGCTGGTAGATTTAAGTGCTGTGTGGGACGTGTGATATAGAACACGGTTACTCGCACCGGATTTAGCTCGAGTGACCCGAGTGAACATAAACGTTCATAACCAAGAAAGAGATATGTTTGGTCGAAATCGAATGACAGGAGTCGATGGTTGCCTTTTTTTAGTATATTACTTTTAAGAATATAATCAGTTCAGATACTTGAACAGTTAGAGCATCGTTGAGAAAAGACACGAGAGAAGGCATGCTGTTAACAGAAGCAGGGTGATGAAAGAACCAGAGTAGATATCGTTGAGCGATAAAAGAAAATGCGATATTAAAAAAGTAACATTACGTCGGTTAGTTCAGATAATGGGTAAATCCTAGAAAGCGTTGGTTGTGGACAGGTGATTCCAGCTGAGTAACGTTAACTTCAGGGATTCCTTCAATCTGCCTCGTCTTTTAATGTTAGCACTTTCACCAGTTAGCACTTTCACTTTCTTTAAATACGCAAGAGCAACAATGCCCATGTAAGAGATCTGTGGAGATAAGCACGATTGATAAGTTGATTGCATGCAGTGACAGAGACGCTTATGTTGGTGAAGAACGCTTTCAGTGCGATGATGCTCCTTGACGATCTTGGCGCGACTTGTTCAGATTCATTCCCGAAAAATTTCCGAGGACACCTAGGCACTTCTTAGTGAGTAGTGAAGGCGAAAGCATGAATGTCGTTCTTCCGCTGCCTTAGTTCGTCTGCTGCGTAGTGGCGTGGGTGGCCACGTTTCAATACTGCCGAGGTAGTGGCCGACGGGCGAGCGCGCGTCTCGTGAGCCGCGCTGACCTCGGCTGCACAACGCCTTCCGAGTTCGCCCGAACAGGCTCTGTGGGCAGGCCCGCACCGCCGCACCTCGCCGGGCCGCTGCGTGCGGTGCGCCGCCGTGGAGAGGGTTTCTCTGGTGGCAGTTTTTGGAACCACGCCGCACGGGAGCCAATAGGAGCTTCGTTCCTTGATGACGCGCGTCAGCCTATGGTAGCATAATCCATCACTTCACGCCTTTTGGAGAGGTGAATTTATCTGCCGTTTTGCGTGGCTTTTTCCGTGACTTCAAGCAGGAACGCCTCGAATCGCGGCTTCACTTAGTTCTTTTGGGACAGGGAATTTAGGCAAAGTTTGGCGCGGCTGATGACGTCGCCTCGCTCCATGGGACAGTTAATGCTTTCGCATTAAAAAAAGTAACGTAACTACGTTACACGTTACTTGAAATAAGTAACGTAAGTACGTTGACTCTTACTGTTTGAGTATTACCGAGTACGCTACCTCGTTACCGAAAGAGTGACGCGTTACCGCTAACACTGGTTCAGAAGGACCTGTTGAAGCTTCGAGGATTTTAATGAACCGAGATGGCGATCGTCATGCCAACTAAGACCGCTGAGGCAATAACCTAGCGAGGTTTCGTCATTCGTATGTTCAGGGGTTTCCCAAGGAATCGAAAGTAGAGGAGGGTGTCTAAGTTTTTAGGGGGGATGGGGGCATTGAGAACAGAGGAGTCGTTGCGAATTAAGGGGGTGCCTTCAAAAAAACAAGGGAGGGGGTGTACACCCCACCCCCTCCTAGGGGGTGTGTAGGAAAATCACTGCTTATGCTAGTACCCGTATGTGTACGGCTAGCAGGCAGGGAGGGCAATGGCGCTACTTTCCCGGAATCCAGTGATTTTAACCAGTAATATACCTTTCCCAGAGCCATCTACACTTGGAGAGTTTGGCATTCTTCTTAAAATGCCGAATGTCAGCAACCATGGCCTGAGAACTGGCAACCAAATGTTTCCCCCGCCATATCGCATTCGTAATTCATGACCCACTCTAAATCAACCCCCTCCCCCCATCTCCGTAGTGACGTCATCGCACCGAAAGGGTGTCTCTTTAACGCAAGCACCGTTGTTCAACGCAATCAATTGCTTACTCTTTCTTATCTCCGACGATCTTCAAAAATATTTCCGTCTTTCATTTTCCTTTTTTGTTATTTGTCTAGGAAATTCCTTTTTTATATTCCCTCCACCACCTCGATCCAACAGCGCGGGAAGCGCAACGCACTCCAACGCAGTCAGTCAGCACAGTCAGACGCAGATCTGTGAACTAAGGTCATGACGCTGCGGTTGAGTTGCTGTCCGGAGCAGACGCGGAAGCTTCACTTCACACGAATCTCGTTTCTGAGCACATACAGTGTGCGTACCTGCGTGGGAAAACACCGATTTGTTTGTCGGCCAGTGTATTGGTCTATATTTCCCCCTCAGAAGATATCATCAGGGACACTCACTTCACATAAAGGGGCCGTAGTCCTGACCCCTTCGAAGAGTTTAAATCGGTGGATTTACGTCGTTTCAATTTACTCTTCTTATTATGTCGTCCTTTTATCTCTCTCTCTCTCTCTCTCTCTACAGTACAACGAATGGGTGAGAACCATGGGAAAAGTAGGTGAGATCGCTGCTTGCTGCTGTTGCTTCAGATTAATTTGAGGGCACATACGGCCCGTTCACACACTTGCGACTTCTTAAAGGGCAAATCCGCCTCATTTTAGTTTTTTGCGAAAAAAAAAATGCAGCGCTTTGAAGTAGCACTTACGAAGACCACAGTCAAATATTACCACCGTGTTTTGTCTAAATATTTCTTAAACGGTCCGGCCAACTTTTCAACGCGCTAAATTGCCGAAATCGGCTGACTCTAGCGGGCGAATTGAGTCGGAACCAGCAGCGCAGTCAAGGCTACGCGCTGGCGTAGCCATCAATGAGCTAAACGTCATCACCATCGCCCCTTTTTCTTTGTTTTTACTCCTACGTCAACCGTAAAGGGTGACGTCAGCAACGTTTCCTCTCGGCGCTCAGCGGGGTCTACGTGATTGGCGTACACGCCCCTACGCAGCGGGCTTCTTGGGACCCGTCCGGCAGTCCCTCCGTCACCGCCGTTTCCCGTGTCACAACCGCCGCCGTCGTCTCACCGTTTGTGATTATTGTCTCCCGGAGTTTCGTTCACACTACGTGCGCAGACTGATGCCGCAGTTATGCAGACCCTGGTCGAACGTCGTGGATGCCAAAACGTAAAGAACAGTGCGGTGCAGACAACACTTGCGCATGGCACACGCCCCCCACCCCTCCCGCAACGGTGGCCCGCCGGCCTGCCCCAATCGCGCCTCTCCTTGCATAGAGGATCACGTGACATCTCATACCATCATACCACGTGATAGCCATGTTCTTGGTAGTCCGAGACCAATGTTGCCAGACGGAGCCGAAGTTTTGGTTTCAAATTCTGCTGATATTTCAAGTAAGATTTAACAATGTACGCGTATATCCTATTTTTCGAAAAGCTAATAACGTAGTGCCTTTTATTAGTGCTTTTTAATGCTGAAATAACTAATTATCCCGAAATATTCGGAATTGAGCGCAGTCGCACTTTAAGACCGAGTGCACTGAAACCTCTTTAAATCTCTTACAACGAGGGACCTTACAAGTTCTACCTACCGGGTAGCAGTGGAACACTTCATCCATCACGTATACTTTCTCTTTGCATTCGCGTATCATTCTTTCTCTCTTGGCTTGAAAAACTTTTGTCAATGTTAAAACGACCATTTCTCATAAGTAGTATGTACATTAAACCTCGCAAATACGCAAAACCTTCGCTCTAGTGAAATGCAGTTCCAGGGTCACCGCATAGATGGTGCCAGCAGTGCCAGCGTGTTGTCTCGTCGCCCATAGACCAATGTACAAATGAGAAACAGGCTGGTATAGGACATAGCAAATACACGGCCTACGATTTTCCATTATTTTTAATTTCTACAACCTCCGAGTCAGGGACTCGAACCGTAACCGTAACAAAAAAATCTTTCAGCCTTTCCACTAGATGGAAGACCAGCGAATGCTGTACATGGTGGGAATGAAGTAACGGCCGGCCGCAAGTCGGCAAGCCACAGTGAAAAGGCTCGACAGCTTCCGCCATCTATGAGCGACAGCGGCAACAAGACAACCGGCAAGCCGGTTGTCTGGTTATCGCCGTTGGTCATAGATGGCAGGAAGCTGTCCAGAGTTTCGTGTCATCATTTGTTTGTTGACGGACAAGACACTGCGGAAACTTGCCCTTAAAAGCTCCGCTATAAAACCGAAAACTGTTTGCGAACGAACTGTTTTTCAGTAACCATAACCGGAAAGAAGTTTTTTTTTTAATTTATGAAAACCGTAACCGTAAGCATAAATTTTTTACCGGTAACCAATATTGACCGATATTAACCGAAAAATGGAAATATTAGTTTTTTCTCAAAATGATACCTCGAGGAGGTATCTTGAGATGTCGTGGCCATTTAACAGAGTTAAGGCCGGTTCACACACTTGCACCCTCTTAGGACCGTGTGCCTTGGAACCTTTTAAAATGTCTTACGACGAGAGGACACAGTGGCGCCATCTATTTGGTAGCAGTGTAAACTTGGCGGTCCTGCATAATTTCTATTTCTCTCGCGCATTATTCTTTCTTTCTTGGTTCAAGAACAATTTGCCAACATTATAAACGAGCCTTTCTGATAGGTATTACGCAATTTGCACTCAGAAATCCCGCAAAACCTTCGCTCTTGTGAAATGCAGTTCCAGGGTCACCGCACAGATGGCGCCAGCGTGCAGTGTGTTCTTCGTCCTAAGAACGCGGAACACACACAGGCTTCGCTACTAAACATCGTCAATGATGGCTATTACCGTAAGACAAATAAGGTTTGAAAATCACAAAAGGAAGTTTGCAGATCACTTGCTATTTATGGAACCCCATTGTATCCTTCGCTTTTTTACATCAATTGTTTCGCGGTAGGTCTCAGTGCTAGTAGCTACCTAGCAGTTCATATCAATTAGTAAGTATCTAGCAGGGGAAGGAATACACCCTTTTAAAAGTCCGCCAAGCAACGCTGACGGCCACTATATTTCGGGCATGGCTTCATGCGCGAAGTGCAAGATTGGATTTAAGTTTATGCCGAACGCTGACACGTGTCCAATGTATGCTCAAGAGGTGCCCAAAAAATATAGCGGTCTGGGGGCGGCTAATGGGGGTGCCAACTTCTGAGAACGGTCAATTGCACAATATTGTCTGAAACCAAAAATGGTTCAGACCAGTTTCATTCTTCTCTACTGCTCCTCTCGGCCTGAACAGAAGATGAGCCGAAACACAAAGTGCCTGTACAAGATCGCAGAAAGCGTTCTGCAGAGGTCATGGAGCACCAGAACTACAAGCGACTTTGCCGCGGAGAACTGCTCAGGGTAAAGTTTATTTTCTTCTCTTGCGCCACTTCTGTAACGGAACCTCTGAAAAGAGGTAATGTATCTTTATTTTAACGATTGCTGCACAGGCGCGCGCTGACTTCCTCCTTGCACCTGATTTATGCGCGCCGATGAGCTACAGTGCCTGAAACGCGTTCTTTGCATGGTATGTCTAGCGTCCTATCTCGTTCATGCATCCAAGCTGGTCATGAGGTGACAACAAATCACGTGAAAGAAGCCGGCCTGTGTAGCTGCCGCATGCTGCAATCCTGGTGGTTAGTGCTAGAAGACCCGTCGAAAAGCACCTATTTATTTATTTATTTATTTGGCTCACCAAAAGCCATGGGCCAATTACAGTAGTGTACGAAAACATATTGAGAAAACAAAGCTGCCAAAACACACTATAACATGAGTCGAATACTCGTCTTGAACGACAAGAGCTTGGAAATGTCAACGAGCGATGTGCGTAGATGATTAAAGAAGTTCTGAATGCGAACTAGCGGGGGACAAATAATACATGGAGTTTTAATGACGAATGTACGCCTGGAGCGAAAACGTCTCGCAGGAACGTTAATCTGGATGTGAGATATAAACATTGAGCAGTCATAATACGCATGCAAGCACCTGAACCAAAATATTAGGTCACCACTTTCTCGTCCAGACTTTAACTCGTTCAAACCCCCCAATATTAAGTTCATTCTGATAAGAGTAGGGCTGACTAAACTTTCGTCTTCCGTGAAACGTTCTGGTTATTCTCTTCCAGACTCGTTCTAACGTAGCCTTAGTGGTGGCACTGAGGGTCGTTCCAAACAACTGATCCAAAATCTAGTTTTAGCAAGATAAGGCTTCTGAACAAGATATGAAAACAAAATGGGGCGCGAAACACAGAACTGAGGCGAGTGACAATACCCAACATTATAAAAAATGATAAGAGGATCTACGAACATGACAACTGAAGGATTAGTTTTTCTTCGAGCGAATTCGAGTGTGCCTTTCATCGCGGAGTCCTAACTCCTGACCAGACTTGTACCGTACGCATTACAAGTAATCAAATTACTTGTAATCGATTACTTTTTCAGTAATTTTGTAATCAGTTGATTACTTTTATTAGGCAGTAATCACAAGAGTAATCTGATTACTTTTTGGAGTAATAAAATTACTTGTAACCGTTACTATTTTTCCACGAGGACCCCCCCCCCCCCGGCACACGCCTGTTTCTTCTGAAATGACAAAAATAAAATTTCCTTTTTTTTTTCGAACGAAGAAAATTTTTTTTAGGAGCTATAGGAAACGAGTTAAATCCCTTTTTATGTACAGTTCCTGTGGAATGTCCATTTTTTTTTCGGGTTGGGATTGGGAGTGGGAAGCCTCAGGGAAGCCACAGTGCGTGACAAAGGCCATTCAGGGCGAAGTTTGAGGGCGCAGAATGTAGCTTTGTAACTCCTTCATTCAAACTAGCCCCCTCACGCACACACACACAGAAATAAAAAAATAAAAAAAATCCTGCTTAGGGTATTTACTTGCAGCCCGTAGGAGAATCAGAACCGAAGAATGCCTAAAGCGGATGCAAAATATAACAAAGCCATTTGAAATATTTCCCCATTTCCCCAACGTGGTCTTTGTGACAAGCAATAATTCGAGTTGAGATGTGGTCAGGGCGATCTCTTCCACTAATGAATACTACACATGATCCGTTTCAAATCCTGGAGCTGCTGCTCTTTTGTATAACATGCGAGCTCATCCACATGTGAATAATAAAATGAGTGACGCAAACTTTGAGTGACAACCCTTGCTCAAGCTTAACAAGATCTAGAACCCCTCCCCTCCCCTCCCCCCCCCACACACACACACACTGGCGAACGCCCAAATCATTATACTTCTTCAAACGAATTCTATGCTTGTGTCCGTATTGTGAAGGTGCAACGACCACGAAGAGGGAGCCAGTTTTCTTCTTCAATACTAGTGCAAATGTGAAATATAGGTTGGAAGTAGTTCATTGTTATGAGCGCTAAAGATGTGTCTTCACACAATAAAGTAATCGGAAAAGTAACGATTACTTCTTTAAGTAATGTCCAATTACTTTTGCCATCGAGTAATCAAGTAATCTAATCGAATACTTTTTAGCCAAGAGTAATAGTAATTGTAATCGATTACTTTTTTTAGTAACGTGTACAAGACTGCTCCTGACTGTTATAGCTTCCGTATGCTGTCAAGCTTACGGTCATGTGGCTTAAGCTCACGTGGCATCAATATTTCAGCTAAATTTAGAGAGGAAACTGTGGGAGAAGGGGAGGGTATGGAGGAGGAGGTGGGGGAGCGCACGGAGGAGGAGGAAGAAAGGAGGAGGAGGAGGGAAGATGCGGAGGAGGAGCAAAGGAGGAGGAAAGGAAGAGGGGGAGAGGGAGGGAGGAGATAAGAAGGATGAGAGGAGGGAAGGACGTGGAGCAACAGAGGAGAGGAGGAGCAGCGGGAGGAGGAGAGGGTACAGAGGAAAGGGTAGCTAGAAGGAGGAGGGGCATACCCTCCCTTCCCTCCTCAAGGGCTGCGCTCTTTTTCGCGTCACAGAGATTTGTAAACGTCTTTCATTTTTTAAGTCTTCAATATTAGAAATGAGATTGTAGGTGAGAATGAAAGGAAACCAGGTTGCACGTGCGGCCATCTTCTTAAACATCAATCTGAAATGCAGTCAGATAAACATTAATTGACCATGTAATGAGGGTGATCATTAATACTCCCCAAGTAAAGGAGCCCGGTTGTTGTTTTTGTTGTTGTTCTTATATACCGGATATATGAAGGTGAATACGAGTATAATACCTGGAAACATAACGTCAGTAAAAATAGCTGCCTTTTATTTCTGACCTCTTCTCTGCTTCTGTCAGATATCAGACAATGCGATTGTACTGATTCTCCCAACATGCCAATAACTAGAAGTATATCCTCCAGTCAAAGAGCACATTTTCTGCACAGCTAAACTACACGACGCCCGTTACGCTAAACAATGCGACCCCTAGTAAGAGACCTTTTCCAAAAGTGCGCGACATCCTGTACCTGCTGCGCCCAAGTATAGGAGTCCGGCATTGTTTGTGCACGTATTCTGTGCATGTATAGAGACGAAGGCTACGTCAGTGTTCTGCGCGAACTGGAGTTCAGTAAAACACTTTCTGTCCAAGAAATGGCGATCGCCAATGTTCCTTGATGGGCTTTTGAAACGAGTGAATTGTGCTCCCCAAGGCATAATGGGCATTATTTATTTCCGTCGTACTGCATACATTTTATTAGTCTTCGCAATACACAGATACTACTATTAATTGATCCATTAAACTCCACCAAATAACCGGTTATAACTTCTTTATCGGTGTACAATTTTATTTTGCGTGTCTCACATTCGAAGGCCTCTACAGTTGGCATGTCTCATGCCATATGTTGGCTCACTTCTTACAACAAAAAAAATGTCGCCTGATTCTTCCACAGACTCCGAAGATGGACAGCCAGCTGAGGTGTCGATACTACAAGGGCCAGGATGGCTTCTTTGCACTACAGCCAGTCAAGCTCGAAGAAGTCAACCTGAAGCCTTACATCATCGTGATGCATGATGTCGTTCAAGACAGAGACATCAAAGACATGATAGCCTTCGCTGAACCACGGGCAAGAAAAACCCCGCCTTACATTTCCTCAAAAATTAACAAGTACACGCATAATTTCCTCTTTAGTCGCCAAAGGTTTTTGTATATGTTTCTCCCGAAATTGATGTTTTGATTTTCAGCGCAGTCCCAACTTGTGGCGAGGTCATTGGTTTGGGGATAGTTAAAAAGATATAGGGATCTTGAGTCCAATCCCCACTCCTGCCCATTACAGTAACCAGTATGGATGCGAATCGTACTAGGGATATGTTGTGTATCACTACAGTGTAATATAAGGATTTTACTCCAGGCTTGCAGTTGTACTGAACTGACAAAGCTTCTCATCTCCAGCGTGTAGCAATGTTGCCAAAAACTCTGCCCGACTAACATCGCGCTGTCTAAGCATGTAACGACCACTTTGATTTTGTTGGTGATTTTATTGATTTTTAGCGTATTCCATTGGTCCCGATTGCTATAACCTGGTCGGCAATTCGGTGACAAATCGAGTTGGCAATTTTAGATTTCACACCGCTTTGTCTCTAGTCAAAGGCGACACCCATGTTCACAGTTCAAGGGATCACAGTTTAAGAGGCTGTAAACTATAGGAAGCCGGCGGTAGGGAGCCCGAAGTCCCTTCTTTTCCACGTGGGTTAAGTGTTCTTGATATGTCTTCAGGTACACCTGGAGCGCCGTTTGACATCACAGGATTTCAAAATGCAATGAACTGCCAAATTGGTCTCTCTCTTTTTTTATATAGTTTACATGGGGCAAGTTTGATTGTGGTCGAGCTTGGTGTGACGATCTCACAGGCTTCAGATTTTAGCAAATTTTTTAATGCGTTCATTCTTGTTAGCATCTTCTCTTTTATCCCTAGAGTGTGAAGCCACACGGCTTTCCGCATACAGACTATGCTCCACTCTGTAGGCTGACTTGAATGGCGGTGCCGTTCTAGCCCGCGTGATTGTCACACCTTCTCTTCTAGCCCACCATACCTTCGCCGAGTGAAAAGAGTGTACCGCGAGGCTAGAAGGGCGAGAGTAGATCGGGATCGCGGATGCATCGTTGTGGCGCGGCTCGCATGATCACACGGTTATGGTGACACTGAGGATTGAAGCGCGGAATCGCTCTGCCCTTAATACACAAATATTTTGTCGCTAATCAACACCCACTTAACACAGTCCTTTAGGACGAAATTTTGTTTTTGTCCGGAAATTTAGCGCCTTAAAAAGTTAACAGAAGCCAAGGTGAAGACTAACTTGACCTTCTTTAGTCATGGGTATGTTGGCCCTGATCCGCCATACAAGCAGTCTTGGGCAAGTTACATTTAAAAAAAATTAATTACTTACAGTTCCAGATTGTTTGACGAAACTGTATTTAGGTCACAGTTAATAAAAAAAATAAAAGTAACGTTTTACAGTTACATTTACTTCGTTATACTATCTTAGTTACGTTCAAGATAGCTTTTTTTTTAAATTTTAACTATGAAGACATTGATGACAACACACATTGACTACGATTTATATTTATTTGGAACCCTCAGCAAACTCTAATTTTACTTTTTGAGATATATATTATTATCATCGCACGATTTTATTGAATCAAAGCGTTTGCTGATTCGATACAAAACGGACTAAATAATAAATTGTTTAGTTCATGTATCGCTGCAGCATCTTCTTTTCAAAGATCACTTTACTTTCCCCTTTTGATGCTGAAGACATTCCCTGCTAAAGAGGCGCTCAATGGGTGCGCTAACACAAATAATTCAAGCGTAAAAAAAAAAAAATTTCCTAATGGTGGGAATGTCGTCGAGGCTAGAGAGCGCTGTAGAGGTTTCAGCCTTCCATCTTTCAGTCCCCATGCCTAGCGGTAGTGCCCAGAAATGAAAATCGAAAATCACCCCAAAATGCTTGCAAAGGTTGAAGAAAGAGGATCTTCCGGCTTACTTTTTGGGGGTGCTTGCAGCGAGCAGTGAAGTTATCACCACTGTGTTCGACAAGGTCAAAGTGCAGTTCACAGCCGGGCCAAGCTAACACCTGCCGCTCGTCACTCATGACAGATTCTCGTTTAAGCGATGACGGTTAATTACCATCCAACTCTTTTGCTTCTTTCTTATGACGTTCTCTTTCCCTTCCTCTTTCTCTTAAGAGCTGTCTTATTCCACTTTTTCAGCTGACAGGAGAGGGGCATACCGATGAACAGTCGGGTCCATTCCAATAATAGGGAGGGGTGCAGAAGGGTAAACCATTTGAAACAGAATAAATTGAAAAAAAAAAACACGTGAATATCAAACAAGATAATGAAAGGAGTGAACGAAAACAACACAAAATCGTCACAAAAAATCGGTCCGGTGGTTTTTTCTTGTTTTAATTTCTTCTATGCAACGCAGAACAAAAGATTCGACCGTGGATCACGGGCTCACGGCATCCGGGAAAGGGCAAGTCGACCAGTAGATACATCGTCTGTGGCACCGGTCGGACAGTGTCCACTGGCAGCGGATCGCTTTCGCAAAGAATGCTGTCGCCGCTAATGCTGCGGTACCGACGAAAGGTGCTCTCGTTAGGGTTTAAACAGCTCACCAGGTGTCTACGCGTCGAGCGTTTCCGCAAGGTGGCGCTCTGTCGCTTGGCTGAAGAGGCGTGGGTGTTTGATGAAGCCGGAAAGGGTGAAGGCGGGGTGAGAGAGCCGCGCACAAAAGGTTGAAATAAAGCAAATTCTAAATGCTATTTTCCGCGCGATGAAGAAGGGAAAAACAGAAGTAGAAAAACATCCTCCCTCCGCGGCGGCAACTTTGCTCAGACGAAAAACACGTTTCTAGATTCTTGTTTTATTTTCGCTCGAGTATAAAATAGGCCCAACGTCCATACATGATATTAAGTCACTGCCAGTTGGGCTAGTTGGTTTTCGATATATGATGGGAAACAAGGACAGATGAAGAGCACACAGGATCAGCGGCGTGTACGCCCTGTCCTGAATGTCGCTTCTCTTCTGTCCATCAAGTTTCAGATTGGCTGTAACTCCATACATTGGTCGTAACCTCGCTGCAGTTGTGCACAAGATAGGGTCATTTTTTTTGCGAAAAATGTCTGCATTTTCGATGGCTACTGTTTTAGCTACTTTTCTGTCAAAAAGATATTTAGGTTATCTGTTACAGTTACTTAAAAATGTATCTAGTTGTCAGTTAAAAGTTAGCAAAAAAAGTAACAAGCTGCAGTGTCGCGACACTACCCAAGACTGCATACAAGTGACGAAGTTAGGTTTCACCTAGTGGTTTGGCTCTCATCTAGCATCTTTGGGCTGAAATTTCCGAAAAATTCAGGTGCCAGCGTTCTGCTTCACTTTTTAATGTTCGGTATTCACGTGGCAACTTTGTTCCTCAATGGACAAATGAGGCCTAGGTTTAGCGCTTCACTTTTGGTTCTTCGGTTTACACGTGGCATCATTGGCTCAAGTCTTGTGCAATTTGGCAATCATGGAGCGAGCCAGACAAAACGCCATAATATCGCCAAAGTACTCCGGCGTTAACTAAGGCCTTGGAGCAGAACCGTGTTAGGTTCAAGCTAGGCCCCTAGGAGTGCTAGGCTTGTGCCAAGTACGGCGTTTCTCTAGCTATGATAGTTGGGAGTGTTAATTGTGTGTGTGTGTTTGTGTGTGTGCGTGCGTGTGTGTGTGCGCGTGTGCGCGCATCTATGTATGTATGTATGTATGTATGTATGTATGTATGTATGTATGTATGTATGTATGTATGTATGTATGTATGTATGTATGTATGTATGTATGTATGTATGTATGTATGTATGTATGCATGCATGCATGCATGCATGTATGTATGTATGTATGTATGTATGTATGTATGTATGTATGTATGTATGTATGTATGTATGTATGTATGTATGTATGTGTGTATGTGTGTATGTGTGTGTGTGTGTGTGTGTGTGTGTCGTCGTGCGTGCGTGCGTGCGTGCGTGCGTGCGTGCGTGCGTGCGTGCGTGGGCGCGTGTGTCTGAATGTGTGTGCGTCCGTGTGTTTGTATATGTGTGTTTTGTGATGGGTTTGGTTTGTAGTCAGTTCAAAAATAAAGCGGAAAGTTGTAGGGAAAAAAATGGAAATCTTATAAACTACTTTTTTTACGACAAAGCGTAAGTAAAAACGCATTTTAGTTATTTGTGTTATTTAAGTGAAAGGCCATTGTAGAGCTCCTCAGCCATACCGGCAAACATCTCGTCTCATGGTTCTTATCCGCGTTACTTTGTACGCCCATTTTTGTTTTCTCTTTTTTCATTACAGCTGCAACGATCCATAACGTACACCATTGACAAGGTGCCGACCCCAGTGCGAGACCAGCTCACAGTAATATTGATTTGATCTCTAATCCTTGATGATAATAATAATAATAATAATCATAATAATAATAAAATTAATAATGATAACGTTAATTGCACTGAACAATATAAAATCGGGCACAGACACGCGTCCACCAAAGCCATCTATCGTAAGTGACAGGCTATGAGTTCGGGGGGGAATCCCGTCCCATCCCTTTCCACTCTAGCAGGGAACGCTGCAGAAGAGGCGACGTCCTCTCCAGCGTTCGCTACACCAAAGTGAAAAAGGGAAATGAGGTGAGCTCCTCTGAGCTCTCACCCTGTCACTAATTATAGGGCTTATATGATTAACACACCCTTGATGAGCAGGCTTCTCTTCAGGAATGAAACGGCGAGATCAAAAGTCCTCAAAATAAAATAAAAATAATAATAATAATCTTATTCAACGCGCATTCGGCAACAAAATGCTGAATACCGGACCCGTCCAAGCCAAATGAGGCTTGTGGGACTACACATAGGTAGAAAATAAATTCGATACGGTTGCTCACAGCATGCAACAGCACCACAGTACTCCTTTGTCTCCCCTCCACTCGTCGTAGGCGTTTGGACGCAAAGGCCAAACACCGCACGCCTGCGTTCACGCGTTCAGAATCGCGCTCGACGAGTGTAGTGGAGACAGAGGCAGTCATAGCTTTAGGTCTACGGTCTACCTCTAATCCGTCCAATCAGAGCTCGGCGTTCTGACATCCCCGCGAGCGCCAGTCCCCTCCTCTCCCTTTCTTTTTCGGCGCATCTGTTCCTAATTTTTATCGACCACCAAGCAAGGTTTTGGTGTGCTGCATTTCTGTCTCCAGTTCCGGCTTGGTAATTCTCTGCTGCACTTCCGAGTTGTTTCCTTATTCGGGTCAACCAAGGGTCTGCTGATCTCAATTAAAGTTCAGACAAATGTTCAGTCGTACGCCGTATAGATTATATTTCAAATGTCGCACTGCCGTATTTTTATTTGTTTCCTTTTACTTACACAGGGTGTTGATTTCCACTAAGTGGTGACATGTAACTGGATGTTGTCTCGATTGAGCACTTATTACCACTGTGGTGGCTTTTAATAATAACCTTACTTACTTCCAAAACTTAAAAAATATATATGGCAATCGTTCGTTCACGTTAACTCTGCAGTGGAATGTAAAATAACATGAACATGTTGTAATACAGAGGTAGGGTAGCTCGGTAAGCAATGAGCGTCTTATCTGACAAATCTCTGATTGCCAGATATGCTCAAAATCTCGAGACATCGATCTAACACGATGCTTCAAGATAAAGGATATATGCAAACTTCATCTAATTGAGGTCCACGTTTCGCTCAAAGTTTATTCATGTTTTGTTTTTTTTTACGCTAAATTACTTTTGAAAAAGTGATAGTACTTGACATGTCTAGCTTTTGTCATAAATGATGTCAAATCAGCATATCGGCGTGCTAACCGTTTCTTGTCTGTTCTTTTTAATGCACAATTTGAGGGCCAAATGCTCAAGCACCGAGAGCGACTTGACTTCTGAGTAGTCGCGAACGTCGTAGCTTATACACAAAGGATGTGAAACATTGTCTGTCTGACCTCTCCATGTTTTACGTCTTAAGAATTGGAAATCTAAAATAAAACTAGTCAGTGAAGTAGATGAGATGCACGAGAAACTAGACAGTGCGAACATTTTCGTCGTTAATGTGGAGTTTTCTAACGCAAAAATACAAAACAACATAAATCCGCCGGCTTTTGTGGAGTGTATTATATTCATACTTTTTCTGCGCACATTGCCTCCTATTGTCCCAGAAAGCTTTAAAGGGCAACTCCGCTTCATTTTTGATATTTAGAAAACTATGCAGCCCTCTTCAGTATCATATAGGAAGACCCCATGTCAAATATTACGATCTAATTCCGTCTATATATTTATTAAACTGGCCAGCAAACTTTCAAATGAGCCAAGTCACCGAAATCTGCCAACTCTAGCGTGCGACGTGAGGCGCAATCGTCAGCGCAGTCAATGCGACGGAGTTGGAGCGGCCAACGTTGAACCACTACGTCAGAGGCATGACTACGTCATTCTCACGTTTTGTTTGTTTTTACTTCACAGAGCGAAATTGAACGATGACGTCATGAGTTTCTCCTCCCGGTGTTGGCTCTACGGCGTCCACGTGATCACCGTAACGCGGATGCGCTAGTTTGCGCTGCCCTGCGCGTTTATCGCATGTCCGGTTTCTCCGCTCCCCCTCTCCTCTTTCGTGTTCTCCCCTTCCCCTCTCCCCCGGGCCATCACCGTCCACGCCATGCGAAGCGACCTGCCCGCGTCGCGTGTCCTGTACCTCGCCCCCACGAACGTCACAAGACCACGTGGTTCGACGTGACGTGGCCATGACTCTGACGACACGAGACAATTGTTGCCTGACGCAACCGAAGTTTCGGTTTCGGTATCAGCTGACGTTTAAATTAAGATTACACAAATAATATTTCACATTTCGCGAATCCGAAGACGTAGAGCTGTTTAGTAGTGCTTTGTGAAATGGAATCACATGTAAGCCTAAATTTTTCGGAATTGAGCGGAGTTGCCCTTTAAGATATGATGGGCCTCACTCTAAGAAAAAAAGGGAGCGTGACTTGCTCCCTCAAGGGGGCATATACGCTGACACAACCATTGCTCCCTTAGGGGAGCAACTGTAACGGGAGCAACCTTTTGGTCCCCTACCGTTAGCCTTTCAAAGTTGAACCTCCAGGACCAACTTTTGCACCTTTGCATTTAGGCCACTGGGACCAAATGTTGCGCCCTTACCTCCTTATATTACTAAATTGCGCCTCACACACCTAGGTGGCGCTAGTCAACGTCAAATCTCAAAATTGGAAAAAAATATGTTATCGCTGGCTTAGCTTTCGACACTCTTCACCTTCCTATATGCACAACGCTTGTATCTCATTGGCACACTTTTTGTTGCACACGTATTATACATTTTTAGCATAGACAAGGAGTGAGAACACAGATGACTTACCCACGCATAGCACACACAAAATGAAGCACTAATTCAATTTTGTTTTCTTTATTGTCCCACGCTAATTCAGTCGCCAACACCGAAAGCTACCCATGCGCCTTTTATACTGATCAAATGAAAAGGAGTCGGTTTGTTCGACGACGTCATGTCAACCCTGAGCGATGTTACAAGTACGGTGCTGCTTTCGCACTAATATTGTTCTCCAATATTGTTGCTAAACTTTCCAAAGGAGGTATCTCTTTACTAAGAAGTAACGGTACACCCAGTAATTATTTGTGACAGTCTTTAAGACAGCGTCCCCATTAGTGCGCCCAGGAGCCATGTTCTTTCTCGCTTCCACAACATGGCTTCCCCACCATGCGCATGCGCGCGTCTCCCATAACAACTGCATCGTTCTGCGAAAAAAAAACAAAACAAAAACAAGTAGAACAGCAAAATGAAAAATAAACACAGAATGAACCTTTTTTTGTCTTTGGAAACGTTTTCAAAACGTCTCTGATGCGGCTCTTTTCATCCCCGGACTGAACCAAAAAGAAAATGTAAACGCTTTCAAAGCACGTTTCGAAGCATGCAAGGGGAAGGACGCCAGGACACAACGGTCAAAAGCCGCATGGCCGGTGCAGCATCAACAATGGCGGCGCTCGAGTCAGCGCTGACTTCCACGTAGACGCGCTGGAACAGAGGCTACGATCCATATAGAACTGAGCTCCAACCCTCAAACATGGCCCTCCTGCAATTTTTTTGATGCTACGATTTGTCTGTGGATGCCTCCCCCTGCGTTCCGAAACAGTGGGTGCGTCGCTAACGCTGGCCATCGGCGATGCAGCAGACGCCGCCATACGTTGTCCCCGCGTCTTTTGCTCCCACACTGTTGCTCCCGCGCGCTCGCCGCTGCTTTTGCTCCCCGCGCCCCTCTGTTCGGAGCCCGGTCGGGTGCACTTAGTCCTCAGCGTCGGTGCGCACGGTACGCAGCTCGAACCAGATGATCTCTTCCCGGGGAACAAATGGGAGTTGAGGAGGTCCAAATGCTGCCGTTAGTGCTTTGAGACCATCTTTTTTCCTAGAGTGTGGCTTATCGTATTCCTTTTCCTTGCATCGACATTGGTTCCTCGGCGCTCTTTTTGTCATATGCTGCAAGCTGATTGGCTGCGGAGTTATTATAATATGCTCGGCACATCGCCACTCCCTGCGCTTGTTTAAGCTGCCCGAGGAGCCGAACCTCGAAATATGTAAGGCCCTCCAAGCAGAAGATAGTGCGAGTTTGAAACTTAAGACTGCACCTATTGCAACGTTAAAGATTCGGCGTGCTTAGACACATTTTCATTTTGCGACATCCTTTCTCACAGAGCGTGGCTGGGGGATGATGAGGCACCGGTCGCAAACAGAATGAATGAGTATGTGCGGGCGCTTGTAGGTATGGGCACCTCAGGCTCCAATTACGATGCAGAACCATACCAGGTAAGATTATTTTGCGTTTTATGCAAGACGGCTCGGTGCGTGCTTTAGGCGCTCCAATTCATTTGGAAATGAAACGCAATTTGCGGGATGCAAAATAAAAAAAAGCCTGCTCTGGCGCCTGATGGCGAACTGCTTTCGGTGAAACGAGCTTAAAGGGTAAATAAAAAAGCTTTCAGCCTTTCCACTCTGGTGAAGAAGAAAGAGCAGCGGAACTGTAGCTTCTGTTCTCGGCAGGTGGTTTTCCAGGCGAGCGGTCTGCTCTTCTTTGCAAGTGAATCTGAAGTGCTCAACGCAGTGGAACTTTAGGAGACAGCGGCCTCGCGGCGGTTGCGGAACCATTCGCGCTGCTCCACATCGCCGGTCGTTCCGTTCCCGCTCTTCTTCCCCGAAGACATGTTGCCGCCATCTATGAGCAACGGCAACAGCCAGTTGTCTGGTTGCCGAGGCTGGAAAGGTTGCCGCGATCTATGAGCGACGGCGGCGAAGCAGACAACTGGCAAACACAACACTCTGGACAGCTACCGCCATCTATGAGCGACGGCGGCAACCAGAGTATTGTGTCGACATTTGTTTGGTACCGGACACGGTCCTGGGGAAACTAGCCCATCAACAGCTCCGCTGTAATAAAATAAAAACGTTACGAAAGGAAATAAATAGATTAACGTAGAAGAAAAAATAGACACGAAGGCGAGAGCACATAGGTGAACGAAGGTTATTTGAAAATGATTGTCATTATCTTGATCTGTTCATTTTGTAGCCAGTGCCCCCTTTCCTCCTGTCTTCACTCTGTTTTGCTTTTAAGTTCAGACGCAGCCGACGCTACGAGCTGACGGGGTCAATCAGACACTGTCAGAAACGCACAATCATGGTGTTTGTTGTGTTTCTGTACGTGTTCTATAATTGCCGGATCAATCAAAAGTAGAAAAGGCCTAGTACTTTACGCTTTTGCTGCTGCTTGATTGGTTGCATTACCTCGAAGCGTCGGCTGCGTCTGGACTTAAACTGGAATTAAGTATATCAGCAGCGTTTTTTGCTCGACACTGGTCATCTCTATTCCGAGCGCAAGTTCGTCTGCTTCCCGCACAGGCGTTGCGATGATGTAAGGACGATAAGAATGAAAAAAGAAAGAATCCCGAAGCAAGAAGTTTTAACATAATACGCCACGGTCTGCGTTCCTTACGCTGTCAATGCCTATCGTATGTTTCACCATGAGTCAGAGTGCAGCTAACGTTACAAATCGATAAAGTCAATCAAGCAGTAACAAAAGCGCAACGTCGTCGATGTTCGTCCTTTTCTTGTGTGTGCCACCACCACGTCATGAAATCGAACTCTGTGAATGCGCCGTGACGGTACGCTTTAGGTATGTGCATCTGCGTTAGTTTGTCTTGTAGATGTTTGGACGACGGTCTCACTTACGGCGAAACGAAGTATGCAATCTCCCGTGACGCGTGCTTTAGTTGTGGGTATGATAAAATGCCAATAGACACCTTTTTTAAAACTTCATCGAGCAACATTGGTGGCCGCCATTACTTGAGCACGAACCGCGTGATTCGATCCGAGACCTCGCCGAACGCTGACGTCATCACTCGTGTCCCATACATGCTCAGAGTGAGTGCCCGAACAATGGCGGATTCGGATAACTGGCGCTGAAGTTACCTAGATGGCGCGCCGTTTTGCGAAAGGGTTTAATGCATTGCTCCACCTCTCATGCCGCCAAAAACCGATGGTTGAGAACCATTAAATAGGAACCATAAAAAAAATAGCGCTTGACATTCCAACGATCCCTTTACTACAATATGGGCGCCTAAACTTTGCCACCCGCGCAAATGTGTGCCGTTCGTAAATTCCCAGTCATGTAGCTTTAAATCGACCTCGAACGCGAATACATATATCGCATGCATCCCACCGTGCAGTAGCTTTGGTCGTCATTTGTTTCTTTGCTACAGCGCTACCTTCGTGTACCTCAGAGTATCACCGGGGAAAGCATATAAGCTACCAAGCACAAAAATAGGCTTCAACCCACCAACGAATATTAGGACACGTTATTACATATATAGTTACTAGCAGTAATATGTCTATTCTTTAATATAACTGTGTTAACTTGCGCGCAAAAAGGGTTTCAGTTTGACTGATCGCGTGATCTGTCATTGACTAAATGATCTATTGCACCTGTAGTATGAACTGCGATACATGTAATAAAATAACTTAATTACGTGATTATTTTGCGAGTTGCGACATGTTTTGACGATGCAAGAATCTCGCGTTCCTGCAGACAGCCCTCGTAGCGACAGAACTGGAAATCAAAGCTATCCAATACTCATTTCTATTCAAGGTCTCTCTTGTGACAGGTGTCACTCAAGATTATGGTTTTGAATGTCGATAAGAAACGTTGAGCGTGAAATTTACTGAATTTTTGTAGGGAGTCGGGATGCACACTGTTTTGCTTGCCACAGCCGGAGAAACCTTGTACCGATATAAGACTTCGCTAAGCTTTAAAGGTTAATCTTTTTTGTTTTCTAACTCGACCCACTTTGTGTCTATGGCAGCTGGCCAACTACGGCATTGGAGGGCAGTACTTGCCGCACTACGACTACCTCCAAGACGCATTGCGCGCCAATGTAAGTAGTCCAAAAGGGCCGTGATTCCAGGCTTTGCCTCACTTTGACTCCGCCCACAGAGTACGCTACAATCCGGCGGAGGAAATCGAGCAGCGTCAAAGGCTTCATGGTCGCGCACTCGTTTTCTTAGTGGACTACTATCAACCAACGTAACCAATAAAGAAAAAAAATGCAAGGATCTAGTCGGTTTCACTCTGCATAGATTAGTCCGCAGGAGCA
>JAZHYW010026067.1:0-10604 GCA_037355805.1 Ixodes ricinus | reverse complement strand
CGAGATGAGGAGTCAGCCAAGCGAGGCGCCATCGTTAATCGAGGTAGAGAGCAAACTAAAGCTACGCAGGGGCGTTTGAGGGGATAAACAAACGCACGAGATGCGCTTTAAGGAGACAGAACAGACTTGCAGGCCGTATGAGACCTTTCCAAAAAGAGCGTGTGGCCCCGGTGCCATCTTGTTCGTGCGTATGGCGCGTGCTTTCCTCGCTTTCCCGAAGCGACGAACACGCACGTGCGGAGCTGTGAAGACCGCACGCGGGGCTGGGATTTTGTAAACATGCAAAAAGTCTATAGACCGACACGCTGTTTCCAAACAAGCCCGCGTTTGCCCAAACAGCGCGCTGCAGCGCAGAAACCAGAGTCACGTGGAAGTGGAGCTTCTGCCCATGCGTCGTGGCGACGACAGCGCCACCGCAGAGGCGTGACGTCCAGACCCGCGTGTTGGTCTGCTGCTCTGTTTAATTTAAGCCTGACGGTGGCGGAAACCACAATCCGACGGAGTAAATCGAGCAGTGTCAAAAGTGCATGGCCGCGGTTGTCTCCGCGGGTCTGCCATATCCCCAGTCACGCACTGGATAAAAGCGCAGAATACCGGCGCAAACGCAGTCGCGTGATTGGTTCAGCTAGACGTTGATACAAAACGCACAAAAGACGAGGAGTGCCGTGACGATGCACTTTCAGGGACACTCCTTGATTAGCTGGCCACATTGGATCGTAGCTTTGGCTGCGGCTGGACTTACGGTGGAGAACGGAGTATATGCGGAGAGCCAGTCGTCCGCTTTTTGCGCAGGAGTTGCGATGACGTCGGAACACACGACGTCGTGCTCTGATTGGCTTTCGTTGAAAGGATAGTGGGTAGACCTCAATGCGATGCCTCAAGGTATGCTGCACTCACTCTATTCTTTACTTTTTCAATCCAGCCAATAAGCTCGGCGTTTTGACATCATCGCAACACCTCTGCTAGAAGCAGACGAACTCGCGCTCCGTATAGTGGTGTACCTTCCAGAAACGCAATCTCGGTCGTTTCAGTTTTAATACCAGAAAGTGTTAACTGAGCCCGAGGGGCGAACCGGCAGTCATCCAGCTTACGAATACCACGCCAAACGTTCGCCGACGGCACCTAAATCCCCGTTTCCCAATGGAGCTGAAGTGAAGCTGGACGATTTCTAATGGATAGGCTCCCATTGGCTAGCGCGCGTCATCAAGGAACAGAGGCTCCCATTGGCTCTCGTGCGGTGCATTTAAAAAAAAAAAAGCTTCGGGTGGGTGTACGGTCGAGCGCGGCGCGGCCGCTGCACGAGGCTTGCGCTGGGCCGTCGGCCGGCGAAACGTGGCCGTCCACTGCAGTAAGCCGCAGACGAACTAAGGGAGCGGAAGAACGACATTCATGCTTTCGCATTCACAACTCATAAAGTGCTTAGGTGTCTCGGAATTTTTTTGTTATCAAAACGTGCCGATCCATTCGAAAATCTGAAAGACAACCAGATGATTAACTTGCAAAATATGCGCTTTTTTACAAAAGATAATAAGGCTTTAATTATCGACCCCCCCCCCCCCCACCACACACACACACAAAAGATAAAAACGGAGGGAGAAAAGGTTTGTCTTATTCGTGCTAAATAAGGAAACAATATTCTGGTAAAGCTTATATTGTACTTCATAATGAAATTGCGTAGCGAATTGCTAGCAGCACCTCAGAAATTTGGCTCCTGCAGTCGTTGCCGCAGCAACACCGTCCAACAGTTAACTATTCGGGTATCTTGGTTTTCGGCCATGGACAAAATTTGCTTCTCATTACCGCTCAAACTTCCGTTATTTCCTTCTCTCCTGTCCGCGCGAGAATTTTCCCAGTTATGTGAGATGGACATTTACGCACGTGCATTTCCCCTTTTCGCGTCCAATCAGAACAACAAAGTTCGCCGCAACGGAAAAGGGCCCACACGCACGGATGAACACACAAACGTGCGCACACAGGGAGCAAACGCACACACATACACACGCACACATACGCGCGAACACACGCGTACACGCACACGCAAACGCTCACACGCACACACGCCCGCGGCGACAGTCACACGCACATGTACACGTCTGCATGTGCTACAAAGTCGCATGGTCGCGCGCGAGCGAGGCAGACAGGAGCGGGAAAAAACCGGGACCACTCAAGGCAAAGAACGCCGCACTATCTATTCCCGCACACTGCGCGGTCAGTGTGTTTCGCTTCCCATAGATGGCGGCAGGAAACTCGATTCTCCCGACCGCGCACCCAGGACCGCGCTCAATTCGAAATCGGGCCGGATGGCGGCGATCTGGAAACGAAGCTACGGCAAAGAAATCTCCGGACTTTACTGCTTCGTTTAGTTGGGATGAACGCTTTAAGCCGGGGTCGCTTTACTTGTGCATCATACGAAAGACAGTCTGCGTGCAGATTCGAACGCGAGTCGCCGCGAGATGAGCTGCTTCGAATGCCGCATGTGCAATGAGTTCGAGGAGAAAACTTGGCACGCGGCATTCGAACCACGGATATTGCGCTCACACGTGTTTGCACACTGTCTTTTGTATGACGTATGAGGAGTAGGATCCGGGCTTCACACTTCCATCATCTCAAGGTCGCCAACTTCAGAGCAGTAAGTGAACTAAATTATGAGTTCGAGGATTCCGGTTTTTCAAGCGTCTATTTCATTCAACAGTATGCAAAGTAATAAAAAGGTCGTTGTTTAACGTTCTCATTGTTCACAACTCAAACATGTAAAAACGGTAAAAAAAAAAATCGCAAAGGGGGAAAAAAGTCGGAGCACGAAAGTAGGCGGAAGAAGATCAGTGCGGCACGTAACGAAGGCATACTCGTGTTCGTTCGGCTGGTGGGTATTCCCGATATAGCAGATCTAGAGGAAATCACCGTTACTCTGATTATATATCAAGCATGGAGGTAGGAAGCTTCTGGAGACGACACGATGCCAATAGAGGTGAATCCGGGGAAACTTCCGGTTTAAAGGGACACGTCCCCGACGATGACCGAAAACGAAGAAAACCGAAGGACGCTATTGGACACCCTTACCCTGGGGGCGTTCCCACGGACCCCTACTTCGGGCTTCACTCGGGATTTTTTCGTTTCGTTGGCTTGAGTCGGTAGGTCGCCTCCTTTTATTGCCACCTCCATGATTGAGGGTGCCGCGAACTCTCGTCGAACCGGAATTTTAGGTCGAACTTTCGGGGTTCGACTTCACACTTTTCACCAGAATTGGACCGGTTCGACTTTGTGGACAGTGTGGCCAGACCTTGATATAAGCATGTCTAGGTTTGGAGATATTTTTTCATGCAAAGGGTTATTTTTATTTTATGAACAGTTGCAATTAAAAGAAACCAATTCTAATCACTGAAGAAGTTAATATCTTTCTTTTTTGTACTGTAGTAACGGAAATAACCGATCAGCGGTGCCCTTAATTTATCCACTTAGCCATCACCACCCAATCCGAAGCCAACTGGCCAGCCTGTCGCGCATGCGCACACGAGTCGAACCACCATACAAGGTTCGTCTAAATTTCCACTAAAAGTTCGAAAAAGTTGAACCTGGTCGAACTCGAACCTCGGCCGGTTCGCGACACCCTATCCATGATCTCAAGTTTACAGTTCGTAAACAGGAAACAAAAAAAGCTTAAATCACACATACATCAAACATCGAACAAGTTTGTTAATCCTCCGTGCTGCCCTATTTGTTTCCAGAAATACGCAGAGATAAATTTAACTGTGACTCCCGGCATACTTATATATCGTAAAACCTAGAAACACTTGATCAATACATAAAATATGCTATTAAATAGAAAACGAGGCCAACATTCTTAACCAGTGTAATATACTGTTGAAAACAACGTTTCACAACATCTTCCTCGATCGTCAAAGACGAACAGGTATATCGGATCATCGGGAATCCCATTATTTGATTGGGCGGGTCTATGGTATCCCAGACGTCTTTCGACGCTGCATTGCGTGGTCCTTAGACCACCCTTGGTAGCCGCCCACGCCACGATTGCGTCAGGACGTCCTGCCCAGACGGAGAATGGTAATTGCTGCGGGTCGACAAATATCGAGCGCTCCCCGCACAAGGCGGCCCTCCGAAATAAACGAGTTCCTAATTTTACGCGGCGTACCCTCTCCGGTACAACCTTCAACTGCCGGCCAGTTCGTTGTTAATCGAATCCCGGCCATCGAGCCAAAACCTTTCTCGCTCACTTCGGTCAGAGTCAAACGCGATCTCGCTTTCCGAACACGTTCTCGTTATAGGTTCAATATTGATTCAGAGGGAAACGTCTTGACCTTTTCTGCTTCGAGCCGAGAAACGTAGAATTCAAATTATTCCATTATATTCCATATGACGTTGCAACATTCCCCAATCACGAGAGCAGCGCATTACAGACTTTTAGTAAAGCTTGACTGGTTAACCCATCTAAAAAAATAAAGAAAGAAAGAAGGAAACAACATTTTTTGTCCATTATTTAGGCGCTCAGCGAAGTGTGGGTAGCTAGAACGATTCATCTTGCAACTATCCTCAAATGCGCCAGTGGACTAGGCCTATGACTAGGCCCGTCTCTCGAGCGACCCTTGGAAGCAAATGCCGGCGCAGCACTGAAATGAGCGGCCCTTGGAAGCGAATGGCGGTGGAGCACCCGCTCGTGGCACGCGTCTTGCGCGTTCCCACAACAATGGTTGGCTGTACTTATAAGCGTGACTTTTATTAAGGCGAAAGCCTTACTTGTACACCATTACGCGAAAAGCCGTCGGCGTTGTCCCCAAAAGATGGTCATAAAACTACGTCATCAAGCACGCGCCTCAGGAATAAAACGCAAAGAAAAGCACAGCCACGCAGATGCTCCGTCACGGTAGCCGGCGGGGCGCTCATGATCAAAGCGGATGCGCCTCAGAAATAAAACACAAAGAAAAGCACAACAACGCAGATGCTTTGTGACGGAAGCCGTCGTAAGGCCGGCGGGGTTCGCCGCTCATGCGCAGTGGGGGGAGCGTGATGTGCGAAAGGGAAACGTGGCGCGGTGCTTGTAGGAATGCTCTCGCATTCCTACATGTAATCAGTCCTAAGTGTCTTCAGCAAGTTTTTAAGGGACTTTAGTGTCCCGGGTGCATTGCGTTCCCTGATTGCACTGACACTATCTATCGGCTATCCCTGAAACTGGGTATAGCTACACTGAAGGTTTTGCAGAATTTGCGAGATCGTTATGAGAAATAATCGTTTACTAACATTGTCAGATTTTTTAGACACTTTGCAATGTAAAAAAATGATGCTTACAAAAAACAAAACAGAAAACTTCGAGTGCCGGCCTGCTACAATCAGCGTCTTAGCTGTGCCTGTGTGAAAGAAAGCGCTGCCGAGGATAGTGCAGAAGCATAGCCTCCTATATACTACTGACAAAACCTGGCAGATCGCCACGAGAAGCGACCGCCGAAATAGAAAAGGTGGTGCGGAGAGCCACGTGACTGGCGCCCCGCTGCGGCGAGACGCCGAAGCACACTTCTCCCGAGCGAACAAGCGTGTTTCGGGTCCTCGCCGCGGCAAAAGCTGTGCGCTGACGTCCAGGTTCCCCTAGAAATGGCTCTTTGATGCTCTGTGCTATCCAGATCCTCGTGCTCCAAATCTGCGACCGGGCACTCCATGGCTGCGTTGTCGAACTGCCAGGCTTTGTGAGTATAGCGGAGGCTATGGCACAAGCGAAGCGGCACGTGAAGTTGAGCCCCAAGCTCTCGCGTGCCCCACACTTGTCAGGCTTTCTTTCGCACAACCTTAGCTGGATTCGAAAAAAGTAGCGCCATTGCCTTCCCTGCCAGGTAGCCGGACACAAACGGAGACCAACATACAGACGACTAAACCTCGCAAGGTGATTGGCTTATCAGTCTCAGTTATTATTTGAGAATACTGCCGGCCAACTTTTGAGGGCCAAGGCATGATAGACAACATCAGAAACCATCAATGAGTCGAATGAACAAACAACAATAAACAAGTAGCTTAGTCATTGGTGACAAAAAACAATTCATCAACTGCACTCGCAAATAAAGCGGTAGAAGCAATCGCCGTCACACTTGGTGGCAACTCATTCCACTCACAAACAGAACGAGGAAAAAAGAGTATTTAAAAACATCTTTTCTGCAGCGGAACTCAAGGAGCAAATTCTCGTGCTTCTGCCTTGTATCACGACTCGCGTTATACTGCAAATAATCATCAAAATTTAGACCAGCTTTATTATGAATTATGTTATGCAAAAATGTCAAACGCTTTACTTTCCTTCGACATGATAATATAGACACTCCGGAGGCGGTATACAACGGTGACACGTGTGAATCTTTGCCGTATGAGTTGTAAATAAACCTAAGCGATTTTTTTGAAGGCCTTCCAATTGGTCAATGAGCGATTGCGAGTGCGGGTCCCATACAACGTCAGCATATTCCAGCAAAGGACGAATCAGCGATTTATAGGCCGTCAGCTTTGTCGCAGGAGTACAGTGACACATTTTCCTACGTAGCGACCACAATTTACTTGACGCTTTTGCGACAGTCTGCTCAATATGACTAGCCCAGCTTAAGTTGGACGTGATAGTAACACCCAGATACTTGTATTTATTAACTACTTCTAAGGCATTTGAATGAATAGAATAAGAAAAAAAGATAGGCACCTTCTTCAGTGTAATTGACATCTGCACACATTTCTTGACATTCAGATCCATTTGCCATTTTTGACACCACAATGAAATCATTTGAATACTCTCCTCTAAGCATTTTTGGTTAGATACACAAGATATATTTGAAAACAATACACAATCATCAGCAAAAAAACGGCACTGTATCGAGGGCTTATCAACTCGCAGGTCATTGATAAAAACCAAAAAGAGCAACGGTCCGAGTACCGAGCCCTGGGGCACTCCAGAAAGAACAGGTAACTCTATTGATTCAGCATTGCCTACACACACAAACTGTTTACGATTCGTAAGGTACGAGTCTATCCACCTCAGTAGGCGATCATTGCCCAACACTTGCTTCAATTTATGCAGTAACTTGCGATGCGAAACCCTGTCGAACGCCTTCGCAAAATCTAAGAAGACAGTGTCGACTTGACCATTGTTATCAATCACTGAACCAAAATTGTGGACCGTATGAAGCAGCTGTGTCACTGTCGAAAAGCCTCTTCGGAACCCATGTTGATAATCTACTAAGAAAGTTTCAGATTCTAGAAAAGTTACGATGTGCTTAAATATGAAGTGTTCGAGAACCTTGCTACATGTACTCAACAATGACACTGGTCTGTAATTGCAAACACTTTTTTTCTCTCCACTTTTATATATAGGGACAACTTTGGCTACTTTCCAATCTTGAGGCACGTCACAAGTTTTTAAACTACAAGAGTAAATCACGTAAAGAAACTTGGAACACCATTCAGCGTACCTTCGTAAGAAAGCGTTAGGAATTCCATCTGGGCCACTCGACTTTCTAGTGTCTAATTGCAAAAGACTGTTAAAAATACCTTCTGTAGAAACCACCAAGTCACTGATTCCACAACTGTCATGATTAAATGAAGGCAACATGCAGTTATCAACGGTGAAGACAGAAGAGAAAAAATAATTAAGCTCACTTGCTATGCTCGCTTCATCGGCAAATGTCTGCCCGCTATTAATAAGCTCCTTAATCATCACACTTTTTTTTGTCAAATGAGCCCAGAACTTTCTTGGATTTTCTATGAGAAAGTTGTGCATCGTGACATTAAAGTAACGATATTTAGATGTGCGCACAAGGGTCCGTAGCTCTTGGCGAAGAGGAGGAAGCATAAATTTTAAACTTGGTTGGAACCTATCTACTCGATTTATCTTTCGCTTTAAATGTAAAATATCGCGCGTCACCCATGGATTGTGCCTCTTCCTTTTTGCCGGTCGCTCTGGAATAAACTTATCAACACATGTAAGGATGACTTGCTTAAAAAAGAGCCAAAGCTTATCTACTGAGTCCGGGTTCGCATCGTAAAACGCAAGAAATCTGTCTAGAGCTACTTCCAAGAAGTCTATAATATCGATATCATTCGCCCTGTTGAAATCACGATAAGATTTTGCTTCGGTTTCATTGTGTCGCATGCTGCGGTGCAGATAGGTCACATACAACTATTGCATGGTCAGATATGCCATCCGCGATTGATACGTCAAGAATACTTCTTGTAACGACCTCAGATAAAAACACGAGATCAAACAAGGATTCCCTACCATTTGACACACGTGTGGGACACTTGACCACTTGACTTAAATTATTACTAAAAGCAATATCAACAAGAAGCCTAGACTGATTGCATATCCCATTGGGCATCACGCGATTCCAATCTATATCTGGCAAATTAAAATCACCGGCCATAACTTATACGTGAAAATTGCTTGGTTTTAGTTAGAAGAAACTCAGATAAACTCTGTAGGACATCAATACTGGCCTGAGGACATCTATATACTGCTCCTACAAGGATTGATTGGCAACCAAAACGTATAGAGGCCCAGACCATTTCACAGTCCTGGCCGTGCTCAATAGACATGCATGGAATGGTGTCCTTGATCAAAAGAGCGACCCCTCCCCTTTTGAGCCACGATCCCGTCGGAATACTTTGAAACCATGAGGAACCATGAGTTGCAATGGAAGTCGCCATTTCGGTCCATTCAAATCCTCCAAGCTCCACAAGGGTCGTCCTGAACCAGTAGCGTCAAGATCGCCATGAAGCGTCATCGTGCTGAAAGCGTTCCTGATCGGTAGAAGCGTCTATGGTACTGTGCCGGCAATCCACTTAACAAATCATGCTCATCTCCACAACTTCTTACGATGGTTGTGTGGTTCTCGCGTATTTAAAGACAGGAAAGTTACCTTTCTACGCCGCCAAGCACCGACGCCGCACGCGGTGGCGGTGTGAAGATGCGTCCCTGTTTCGCCCAGTGTGGATAACAAAATCTCCGCGTTCAAGAAATGTCTGCATAAAGCAACCTGTCACAGTAAATTTTGATCGGTTCAACAAAAATGGAGAGGTAGGGAGGAAACTGCTCATTTCATGAACCAAATGGCGAGCATACGCGGAGCTTGACGCTACTTTCCCACGATGCAGTGACATTATCTCAGCTAAGACGCCGGTTATAGCAAGACAGCTCAGGCAGCTGCTCAGGGCTACATCTGGTCTGATGTTCTTGCGCATCCAGGTTACCCTGAGGGACGATGTGGAATTATATTGCTGTGAAACTCGGGTAATACTCAATAAACCTTACCCCTCGAAAGGCTGCAAGGTGGCGCCGTAGCCTTTTGCGTCCCCGCGAATTTCCGGTCAAATGTCGTGTTCGGCCAAATCCTTCCTCAAGACTCAGAACATCGACGCTCAACTCCTGCTCCGTGATACGGCCGACTCACGGCTCCAGCGACAAACTCCGTCTTTAACACATATTTTGTTTTGTAGATATAGAAAGGATCATCTCATTCCTACTCCTCCCTCCTCCCTCCTCCCTCCTCCGCCTTGGCCCCCGCCCCCTCCACCTCCGAAAAGAAAAAGAGGAAGATGAGGGCGGTCTGGTCTTTCAAATGTAATTCAGTTCATTCATACTTCAAATGATAGGGAGAAAAAAGCTTAGGCTCCCAACCAAAATCCCGCGAACGCAATACATGTTCACAGGTGTCGCGGTGTCACGATAAACTTCCACATTTAGCGGAAGGACCTCCCTGTTAAATTGAGCGGAAAAACTTCTTTTCCACTACATTTAGCGGGAAAAGTATGCACGCTCCGTTCCTGGCGTCACAACTGTCTGTGACGTCACATCTGTGTATGACGTCACAACTGTCTGTGACGTCACATTTTGCTTGTGACGTCACATCTCTCTGTTAGGTTGCGTCTCTCTCCAGAATCACTGTCCGAACAAAAACAACGCTAAGCGCAAATCTTTTTTAAAAAAGAAAAAAAAGTGAAAGCCGTTTACAACTCCCTGTAACGCCGAATTAGAGCGCAGCTCTTGAGGAGGAGGAGGGGAGGGTACGGGGGGCCAAGTGACCTCGGGGGAAGGGGGGGAAGGGGGTCACATGGCCTCAGGGGGGGTCACTTGACGTCACTGATAACGTCATCAATGATGATGACGATGCGGATGCCGATGACATCATCAGTGACGTCACTGATGACGTCATCGGCATCGTCATCACGTGACCTCGCGGGGTCACATGACCAGGGGTCACGTGACCTGGGGGACCACGTGACCTGGGGGACCACGTGACCTGGGGGTCACGTGACCGCGAGGGGATCACGTGACCTCGGGCGGTTACGCCGACGGCGACGGCGGAGGCGACGCCGACGCCGACGCTGCTCAAGCCCGAAACGGGCGCCTAAGAGCTGCGCTCTAAAAGTGTTCGATACCAATATTCTCAAAAATGTTATCTCCGATACCGATACAAGATACAGAACCAAAATTTATTTCCGATGCAGATAGTCAATACCGCATCCTCGATACTTCGCTGCATCACTGAAATCGCGAATATTAATAAAGCTGGTAATGTGATTAGCTAAGTTACGAAATATATCAGTGGTTTCTAGAATATATTGTTGTGAAA
>JAZHYW010026066.1:0-74645 GCA_037355805.1 Ixodes ricinus | reverse complement strand
ATCATCTCTGTACTGAAACGATGGTCTGGATCACGACGATTGCACAATTCACAAAGCTGCGGGGACGCTCTTGCGGGAACCAACATCTTTATTCAGCATCAACACGCCCAAACGAAGAAATCAAAGAGATCAAGCAAAACAGTTGACGTCGAACGCTAGGCTTAGGCCAGTCACGCTACAAAAGCAAGCACCCGCGCAATGCTTCCCAAGTCGTTTACTTACGGCAGTTTTTCCTGCAATTAGGGCAGACAAACACCAGCCGTCTAATGACCAAGACAACATGCTTTTCGTGTAAGGCATGACATAATATTATGTGCTGGAGAAACCCAGCCATCGGCGTTAAGTCCCTATTTAGATCTCTTTTTGTTCATGTTCCGCCAATTGAGAAAAAAGGCGAGAGAGCCTAAGTACGCACCTGATTCTAATACAAAACCGTCTTCTTCCAGACAACAAATATGCCTCCTACAAGGGTGTTTAAATACTCCAGGACGAGACAAAACAACATGGCTAGCGACGCCGAAAACAAAAACAAAAACAATCTGAATTCCAGAGAACCTTGCGCACCGATGCCCTCTTATCCAAGCTGCCATCGTCTGCTTGCCACTCGGGCGGCTTGTAACGCTTAGGCAACGTCTGCTCCGTAATTCGGTCTGCTACTTCTGCCAGCTGTCGCGGCTGACTTACGATTCTATCAGCGCACCAAAGTGGTTTGGATGTGCACGAGCATTTTCCTTACGACAGGGGTAAAGGAACACGTGCTGAAAACGAGGCTTGTATGCTTTTCTCAGCTCAATGCCATTCTCAGTATTTGTTCGTTTTTGCAACGTCTGATATGATCGCTTTCCAAAGCCGCGCTATGACGACTCTCTCTAGACGACGCTCTCGTCATCGAGAGCGCTCGTCTCTCGCCGACTTCCTACTGGAGAGGAGAGTGTTAGCTACAAAGCTCACCTGTTTGAAACAGATTCAGTGAACGACGCCATGTGAATATGGAAAACGACAGCGTTTCCATGGCCAAGCTATGGCAACGCTGTATGTTGCCCAAGAAGGATATAATGTAGTGTCTAATTAAGATAAAAATTACCAAGTACTGTGGAAAAAAAAATGGGAAATTACAAGAATAAAGAAACGACTCACGGGCCGAGAGACTTCAGTTACGCTTCGCTCCAGTTATGGAAAATACGGACGCCACCTTCTGCCTATCAAAATCCTTGGTCTGTTATATGGTCAGCGAATATCATTAGACGCGACACAAACGTAGCTGGCCAGCTACAGCCGTGCCATCTTCTGAATGTAGTCTGCTACCAGCGGTGCGTACCCTTGCTTGGGCTTCAAGCTACGCTGCCAAGCGATGCCCGCTACGCGAGGACACACCTCGCATCGCTTCTCTCCACTTCGCTCGGGGAAACTAAAATTATCCCGGAGCCGAGCGAGTAATAAGCGTCGTCGTAACCGCCAAGGTATCGCCAGGCGACCGCCTACGGCTCTCATTGTCGGCCTCCGTTTCGGCGTGTTCGACGAGTGTTGCGGCGTTCACTATAGCTAGACGACTATTGCAAGATAACGACTCCCGTTGATGGCTTGAGTCACTGCATGCGCGTGTTCCTCCATATAAAAACGCTTTGTTGCCACGGTGACACTGACGATAGCAGACGGTCTTTATCGTGCGGAAGGAGATGGCGGGGTGACGAGTTTAGCTACGAACTTGGGCTATTTCGCCGTGCGTTTTAATGAGCAATAAGCGAAAAAAAAAGAGTTCGAAATAAGGACTTGGTGCAGTGCGTAACATCCCGACAGTCCTCACACGAATAATGTTTTATCCCGCAATTTGGGCGAAGTTTTTGCTACCTAAACAAGGGGGCTGAACAACCGCTGTGTCAATCATCTCTCCAACATTAGGGAAGTAAGCACGCTATAAGTACGGGGCGTTGCTTAGCCTGCTCCGACCACGACCTTCCCCATAGAAATTGCGTCTGGCGGCCTCAATATTTATAAAAAAAATGTTTTTGTAGTTGCAGTTTCTTAAAGACGTGTTTATTCTAGGCTGTTCAGAACATTTTTTTAAATAATTTATGTTTGTGTTTTTTTAAGGAACGCGAGGTGCGGTTTAATTTGATTACGCATCTTGCTTTATAATTTTATATTCTTTGCAGTTTGTCGTCGGACCAGCATTGAAAGCGGCGAAAATCGACACCACCAACAGATACGTGATGATGAGCTTCACGATGGGCAGTGCTGGTTTCCGCATGCCAGACAGCTGGTATGAGGGCCTCCTTGACATTACCTGTCGTGCACAGTCTCATGTTCTACCCGCAGGTGCGTGCCAATGCGTCTTTTGCAGAGCGGGAAATACACCTCGTTTGTGAGCGTAGGCTCTTCAACAAAATGCTGCCGCATGCTGGCGATCGGCGCTCTCGGAACTCTAAGGCCCGTTCACACACTTGCAACTGAGCACGACCGAACGAGAACACGACCGGTTTTTGAGCCACTTACGACTCGAAGAGCTGGTGCGGAGCTGGTCGTAAACTGTCAAAAAGAGGCTTAAAGCCGGTCTTATCTCAGTCGATTGTACTTAAACCTATATGTGTGAACGAGTGGTAGTATTCTGAGTTTAGCTGGTCGCATACAGGCACGAATTCTTAACGACAGAAGCGCGTGCTTAGGTCGTGCTAGTGTCGCTTTGGAACAGTTGACGCTGGGATTTGGATTAAAAAAATCAGTCACTGGTGTCCTACCTCACCTCGGAGGGGCTCGCGAGGACGAGGGTCCCCGCCGTTGCCGTATCGCCTTCGCGAATGAACCCGACGTCTACTCCCCGGACACGACGACGCACGCAAGAGCGGCTTCCGCTCCTTTCCGATATTGACAAGGCAAGATATCGCCACCATCGGCATTCAAGGCCATCCGCGCAGCCCTGCGCCGGTACCCCACAGCACCTGTCGAACCACCACCTTACTACCAACACCGGCCACCTACAAAAATACAAAATGGCGACGACGATCGGATTCGACAACGGCAACGACAGTTTCAACGCAGGAGTGTGGATGGAACGCGAGAAGTGGAGTTCTATCTACCCGCGAATATCGTTACAGAGATCGAGAAGAGTGAAAATCTAAATCTCCCGGTGACCTACCTAAGACGTAATCTTCTGCCCCAAAGCCGGACGTTTCCAATGAAGCGAGTCTTCAACGGCTCTACATTGCCGCTGTCGGGAAAAGAGACCGACAGCTCACAGAGACGAAGAAAGACACGTCCACGCTGTGCAGAAGCTGGTAACACACTCCTATTCGGAGAAAAAGCTGGCTCAAGCGTGTATTACGAAATATGTTGAGAATCTTCAAGCGTTATTGTCCTCAAAATGTTGGTACTTTTATTGTCAAGCGCAAAACTCTTTTATGAAAGCTAAGCCTACTCCTGGCACCATTTGTCTTGAATGCAAGAGGTGCTAATTTTTCCGCCTGCGGCGGTGCCAAGGAACGTAGCTGCTCACCAGCGAAAGCGAAGCACAACGCAAAGTTGCTTTTGCTGAAATCAATTGGCGCGCGGGCGCGCTTTTTCACTGAAGTTGTGTCGTGAAAGTCACATGCAGCAGAATACCCAGACTTTGCAGAGGAACCAGGCACAGCCGGAACATCAGATGCAGGAGAAAAACGGTCCTCAAAGGAAAACCAGGCGCTGCACAATTACATCTCGGCGAGGCGCCAATGAAAACGGGTGGCCATCTTTCAAACAGTCATGTCGGGATGCAGTCCGGAGCCTGCAGCCAGCTTGGGCACGGACTTGGATCGACGTTAAAACATCACAACGATAAAAAATTGACCGTAATTACGCTACACCTCTGAATTTTCCGAACCTCCGCCTGAAAGTACACCACGAAAGGAAAGCTTGATTTGAAGAAAGCTCACGCCATCGGAGGGCGGATGGGATGAAAAGTGTCGCTGTCTCTGAAGACCAGCTACTTCGGCCAGGGCTGATTTCTTGCCTGAAACAATGTTCGCGTCATCGCGAGGCGAACGAAACAAAAAAAATTATCTCTCGCCAAACCAGCTAACTCTTTCAGGGCTCATTCCTTGCCTGGAGCAATTGATCCAAAAACGCGCTGCGCCAAAAAAAAAAAAACAGGAGTAAAGTTTAGAAAGAAATTATTTCGGCGTACGAAACATTATGCTATAGCCTCCTTCATACTGACAAAGCCTGGCACATCGCCACGAGAAGCGGCCGCCGAAATGAAAAGTAAGAGCGGCAGACAACGGATGAAAGGAGAGCCACATGACGGGCGCCCCGTTGCGGCGAGACGCCGAAACACACTTCTCCCGAGCAATGGAATATCCGCTCGTGCCTCGCGTTTCTCGCGTAACCGCTTCTTTCTCGTCGGACTGGGAAAAACCATGTTTCGGGTCCTCGCCGCTGGAAAAGCTGTGCGCTGACATCCAGGTTCCCCGTGAAATGTTCTGCGCTACCAGACCCTCGCGCTCCAAATCTGCGACCGGGCACTCTATGGCTCCGTCGTTGAACTGCCGGGCTTTGCGAGTATAGAGGACGCTATGGTTAGGCGTGCAGGAGTTCCGAGACGCTCTGGTTTGGACACACGAATACTGCCTGGCTCGAAGTAGGCCACACGAAAATAAACAGACAAAAGAAAAGCCAAACGCTAGCTTGGCTGGTCGGAAGTAGTCATAAAGAAACACGCAAGGCTGGGAAGAAGAAAAAAAACACGTCCAAGATGCGTCGGGGGTTTGCCAACTATGCCGACTTCGACGGGACGCAGAGCTTGCCTTGGAACTGTGGTTGCCGGAGTGTGGATGTCCTGAGATAACCCTTTCAAATGACAGTGACTTTTCACTGGACTTGATCCTTTTTTATTTTTATTTTTGTTTGTTATTTTATTTTGGGGTCGTCATTACGAAACTCGACAGTCGTGTTTTTCTAGCACTTATCTTTCCTGCAGCAAATGATTAAAAATTACGGAAAGGGAGAGTAAGGCTCATGTTTTAGAGTTCTACTATGTTCTTTGTTTGGCTTTTTGCTCTTATATTATGTTTCTGAAAAAATAAATATTGTGAAAGGGAGAATGTAGTATTTTGGGTTTAGCAGTCGTACGGGCACGAATTCTGGACGAGAAAAGTGACTACCTCACTCGCAGTGGCGCGTGCTAAGCTTGTGCTAGTATCGCTTTAGAAGAGTTGACCCTGCAATTTGGATTTAAAAATTCAGGCAGTCACTGGTGTCCATCCGCGCCCTCGGCGAGGACACCGAGGACGCGGACCCCCGCCGTCACCGGCTTTCTTTGCGAATGAACCCGACGTCTACTCCCCGGCCTTGTCGCCTGCAGCAGCGCTGCCGCACCTATCCCGACATAGACAAGTAAAGACATCGCAACCATCGGCATTCAAGGCAATCGACGCAGCCCTACGCAGGTACCCTACAGCCCCTGTCGGACCGCCACCTCACTACCAACACCGGCCACCTACAAAAATACTAAACGGGCCTTTACTCTTTTGTACTTTAAATGGAATTCTCACTGAAGCTAACCTCCATGTAGCCTAAAAAGAGTGGAGTGTACCACGGTTGAAGAAAGCCGGCCGCTGCCAAACACCCGCGCCCGGAGGTCCGGCGGCCATGCGACGCAACTGTGAAAGAAAGCGCTAAAAATTGAGAGACGAGGTGGGAGAGGAGACTCTGAGAAGCATGCGGAAAATTCGTCAGCTGAGCAGTCTTCGAAACGAGCAAAGCAAAAAAATAAAGCGGTAAAACATGTGAACGTGGTGACACTACGCACTAAACATCGTTTCACGCTTGAGGGTGTAAATACTTTTCTTATAACTAACACATTTATTTGTGTATCTAAGCGCCCCAAGAAAAAAGCGTTATTCCTAACCTCACTAAAGGAAGGCGTTATTCCGAAAACAGCTCATTTGGAGTGTGATGCCAAAGTACACCTATTTATTAGGTTGCTATGACCAGAGTGTCGAACCGGAACTGAACCGAACCGAAAACCGGAACAGAACCGTTATTTTTAGCCGAACCGGAACTGAACCGAACCGAAATCTTCGCCGCCATCTTGGAACTGAACCGGAACTGAACCGGAAAAAATATAATGGTAACCGGTTCAAAACGGTTCATGGTAATTTGTTTTTATTACAAAATGATTGTTTGAGAAGTAAAAATTGGCAGCTGCATTTCTATGTAGTGATCAAATTGTCATAGACCGAATTGCAATGTATAGAAAATTGTGGATTTTCGTGGCGCTTTTGTATTGGCACAACGATTAATCCTGTGTAACGTGGCCACGTGACGTCATGGCGTCAAGACATGCTGTCAAATAATGTCACGTCACATGGCCCCGTGGCGTAGTCCCATTACTCACCGCGTCAAAGTCGAGTTAAATTCAGAACGTCAATTTCCCCTCTCTTCTCCAACGTTTCGTCTGCTTCTTCCTCCCCGGCCTTCGTTTCCCTCGTCCTACCTTCTTGAGTGGCAAAGGAATATAGATGTACTAGCGTTGTTGACACCGTGGCGTCACATGCCATCCCTAAAGTCCATTTATACAGAAAAGCAGCGACATCCTTTGAAGAATGACGCCTGCTATCTTGGGCCAAACCAGGCGGCGCTACCGTCAACGCGAGGGTGTAAAAAATCGAAACATAAAGATAAAAGGTTGCGCGTCAGAGGAGAATCGAGAAGCAATGTCTATGCTGACAGAGTTCAGTGCATACTATGAGCTCATGTCGCCAATCAAATAACGCCGACTGTGCAACGTCACTGCTTTCATCGTCTTTCTTTGAGCACATTCTTCGAGGCTGGTAGACCGTGACAGTGCCCTTTTAGCCTGTCTGTATGTATTTGCGTGTCTTTCAGCCTTTGACTGCGCTCTGGCTCAAGTATAGGAAGGCCGTCTGCTATCTTGGGCCAAACCAGGCGGCGCTACAGCCGACGCGCAGCTGTAAAAAAGCAAAACATAAAAATAAAAGGTGTGTGCGTCAAAAGAGGAGGGAGACGATAGGTCTGTTCGATTCGCCTGAACTGGCTGAACTGGTTCAGTAGTGCCGGAACTGGTGCATTCGATTCAACCGGAAGTTGTACGGCCGCTGCACTGGCGCGTTCGATTCATCCCAGTTCTGAACGAGTTCAGACCCAGTTCCTCAAAAGCTTGCACCGGCTCCGAGTCAGTTTAGCGTCCGTGCAGAAGCAGACGACAAGAGCAGACGGCGATTGCAGGCGACACTCCTCGTCCGTCTCTGCTTGCGGTGCCATTTTTCGCAGCTCTTGCTCAAATGTCTGCGATGTGTAACAATAATGCCGATACGGAGGTTGCGTTTCCTCTCATTTATGATAATAAAGTACCCGCGGTGGACGCGGAATCGAGATTATAACCGAGGGTAGGAATTTGATTGATTATGATATTCTGAAAGCGTTTTAGACACCTGCTCGTGTAGGTTTGGCTCCCTGTGGTAAGTGTTGAAATATTGGCTCACGTACATTGTTTCTTTTTGATGCTATGTAGGGATCCAAAGTGTTGATATTCTTCCTTGCAGACACGGGAAAGGTATTGCACTCTTGATAGTCCCCACCTTCAGTTGCTTTTGGATGCATAATGATGACCCCGATACATTGCAGAGGTCTGGGATTCAGTACATTGGCCCTCGCATGCCCCGGAGCTGAGCATAATACTGCATGCTTTGTCCACCGGTGTCTGTCGACGCCCACTAATGGGCCTGAGAAAACACCGAGAATCGGCATTGGCTTGGTAGTTCCACGCAGGTCTTTCTTGAGAATCGGAATAAACGCTTCAGCCTGACGCCAAAGTTACGGTCGATAACTGTCTTGGCCAAAACGCTATCGTCAGGCCTTTGTCTTGGAGGTGACCACTTACCGACCGCGCGTTGCCGCCAGTGACTCCCGACGCAAAATCATCCTAATGCCGTGAACCTATCGTCGAAATGCGAAACTCGAGAGACTTGGATTGAATCTACTATTGCTAAATTAATGCGAAGAACACGAACGCTTACGGAAACGACAGGAACCGAATGGCCGCTAAAAATGCAGACAGAAACACATTTCGTTCAGAAAACGTTCTTAGTACACTTGAAAAAAGATATTCACAGAAAAGATTTCGGTTATTATACTTTAAAATTAAGGAAACACGAATGGTCTCATCTAACCGCGACTATTTAAATGTAGCATACAACGTGGCGTGGAGAAACAAGAGCCAACAGATGCAGACGACACCCTGCGCTTCCGCTCCGGAAGCCGATCACAGCGCCAGTCCTAGCGCGGCGGCTGCACTGGTTCTGCGCTGCCGCTGCACGACTCCTGCACTCCTCTGAACTCGGACAGAACTGGTTTAGAACTTTCTAGTCGAATCGAACAGACTTGATGTCGCTACCTTTTTATTCAGGGGCATTAGCCATCACGACTTTTCACCGCGAGTCATGCGACACCGTGACGTACTCGGTTGTCATGAGCCTGAGCCGAGTGCTCGGGTTCTTGGCAATCAGCATCGCCAAACATTCGTGTTGGCTCGTGTTCAATCAAAGATGAGAATAGCCGAACTCTAATAAAGCCTAAATCTCAACCCATGCTTTATTCTTTGCCAACCCCAGCGCATGACTATGATGAACACTGGCGGTATACAATTAGCGTCAGATCACATTGCCGCCTGTTCTAATAGCGAGTTGAGGAGGGGAAAGCTGTTTCTTTCCTTTATTTTTTCTGCGTCTGCCATTGAGCAGAGAGGAAAACTAATGGGTGTTTTTGCAAGCTATCAACGTCAGGGATTACCTCTTAGTGGTATTTACTTAAAGTGCAAAAATCGTTGCATGAACTATTTTACATGTACACATCATTGAGGCACTCAAACATGTTTTCGTTGTTGCTGAACTGTCTGAGAAAGTTGTCCCCGAGAATAGAAGCATTGAAAAGACTGAATATGGCTTATTAATCTGACGATAAATAGAACTACAAGTGTGTACGGCAGGGATACCTGAAAAGAAAGATTCTACTGGCCTTTGAGGGACAGCCGAAAGTCGGCAGCCGCTCAAATTCTCGCAGTTTTGTTTAAACTTCACAGTTTTTGGATGCAAAATAAAAGAAATGGAGAATTACTGCTAACAAATGACAGAAATATAATTGTCGAATCGGCACCCCCAAACAAAGGAGGGAGTCCCTCAGAAATAAAAAGTATTCTCTGAAGGAGCATCGTCAAATGAAAAAAAAAAAGGGAGGGGGGGGTTAAAAACCTACTGTGTTGTAAAGGTTCCTCTGCTCCGCATCTTCGGCACAGAGCAGACAGCGTGATCCTGCAAAACTACTTCGTTTGCGAAATCACTCCTGCCAGAAAGCGCGTTTTCGGGGTGCCAGACGCTCGCGCCGTTCCTCACGACGCTGCACCAAGCAAGAATAATTTTTGTTTCTGAATACATGGGTTGCACTGAGCGCGAACCTTCTGCAGTGTGCATTTTGCACCTCGGGATTTGATTTTCTCAGCAAAAAAAATCTCTGACCACTCGCATATAGTGCGATGATGTCACTTGCAAACCATGTTAAACAGTTCAGTTTTCTGTTGAAATGTGATGTTCTCAACACAATACTCCGTTTCACTTTAAGTGTGAGCGTATCAGAAACTAAAAAAGCGAGCTCCGGGCTTTCAGCGTCCAAGCACGCGCGCTCCTGCAGTGCAAGTGGTCGGGACCAAAGGCTCGTGCTTGTAGCATAGTAAAGTGGAGATTTGGGCCAGTTGGTTCATTGCAAACAAAAAGCGCCGAAAAAATACAGGGACACAGACGAAGGGAAACAGGACAAGGCGCACTCTCAACTGCAGTTTATTGAAACTTCACACGTTATATAGCCACAAAAACCCTGTTTACCCTATCTGCTCAGCCCGCGTTTCAAAAATTCAAACTCATTTGTAGATAAAGATAGGGACGTGTCACTTATACATTTCTTCTCCCTGGTCCTAATTTCATATGCCTCGTGTAATTCTCGCGACACTTTATCTTTGTACCTAGCCAAAATCTTAGTGTTTGTTTGTAGCATAGGCTGCATCTGGACTTGAAGGGGCCATGCAAAGCGTTTCTGGCCATTTTTTTTAATTTGCATTGCTTTCGCTTGAATTAGTGGCTGGGACTCTAGCAACACATTAAACATAAAATAAACAAGAAATCTTGCGTATTTTGAACATAATAGCTGAAAGAAGTTCAGAATTTTGAGCGCATTTTCTTTTGTTGATGACGTTATTGGTCTGAGCCAATAGAGAACCTAAACGACAAGAGCGTGAAACAACCATGCGCGATCTTCCTAAGTGTTGGAAATTAACATCCAGTTATGAAGATGTGAGCGCCCCACCAATTTACGGGTGTTCCAAGCAAATATATGAGTGAGAGTCACGTGCTTGAAAGGATCAGAAGGGGTACTTTGCGCCTATTTAGCCAGTTCTACCTCTAGAATTCTATGTCATCATTATCCGACGTTCTAGACCAATGTCGTCACTGAACGCTCATGTTTGACACTGATAGGCACGCCGTTCGAAGCAGCATTTGGTTTTCTTCGTCCCTTTGCAATGCCCCTTTAAGCTGAAACAAAGTATAGCAAAAGGGGATGTCCAAATTGTAAAGTTGTGCAGTATATATAGCAGTGTCGCGATGATATGCTGCAGCCTCATAAAATGTTAGAGCGCGCATGACTGATAAAGCACGGAGTTGTAAAATCAGGCCACAAAACAAGTGCCCGTAAAACCAAATATCACTTTAGCCTCCCAAGACAGTATTCTGCGAAGTTTCGAGCTCGTGCAATCCGATGTCCTAATGTGATTTAAATTAGAAATATATTGTCTGTTCTTTGCGATATTTATGTGTAATTAGGAACATCATTACACGCATCTCTACTAGAGAAATACGCACCATAACCAACCAAGTCCTGAACAGTAAAAAATCCGACGTTTCAAAACCGATTTTGTTTTTTATCAAGGGCGACTATTTGCACGTGGAGAGCAGCAGCTTCTTTTCTATCTACGGTGTGTCGTTTGCTTCACTCACTTTTTCTTCTTCAAGTGCCCTAGTCCGTTGACACACGCCGACGGTTAAGTGGCTGTCGACCTATTGAGCCCGACCTATTGAAACGTCGGGCCACTAAATGTTTAGGACTTGGTTTGTGAAGGTCTGTATTTCTCAACATTTTGACCCAACCAGACGGAGTTCCGTCAAACGTGTTTACGTTTAAAACATGCATCCCTATATAGTTCTTTTTGCAGTAAGGCGTCGTGTATGGCATTATTTAGAAGAATATAATTTATTATCTTCTCTCTCTGCACATTTCGTGCATTTGCCTTCAGATCTATAACGTGAGCACACAGTTCTTTTTGGCATACCCCGCGACCTGGTGTTTCACACTGCCAAACAGCGAACAAATAAGCACGTTCCGCAGACTCAACAGATGGCGTATTTTCGAGTATCGTCCTCCCGTGTCGGTCTGAAGCGGTTATGTGAACTTCATACAGTCAAATTTATTGATGACAATAACAAATATTTTCTTACTACCTGAAGACTTGACAACATAAATAAAGGGCCTATCACCATAAAGATATACATCATAAGTTAATGCACCTACAAATTATCTGAAATATGCTCTGCAAATCTTTTCCGGCGTTTTTATCCTCGAGAGGCACGTGTATAAGTGATTTGGGAGAAACTTATGCCTTTTTTTTCATTTTGAAGCTGATTTAAATAACTTGTGTTCCTGACGCATATTCAACTTCTCAAACATATAGAAGTCTGTTGCTTCTTTTATTTGATGAACAACAATTTTATGTGTCTGTGGGCTGGATGAAAACAAAGTACATACACAGTGGCGCGTGGCAGAACTATGACGATTGCGCACGCAGACCGTCAGAAAGTGACCAATTAAGTAGCTTTAATGTCGAGTAGACTATGAAATACCACTTTGTTGTATTTAACAACAAATCACCAATTAGCAAGGGTGATGCTTATTTACAAATTGAATTGACCGGCATCTTGTCAAGAACAAACATCAAACGCCAAGCTATGTCGAAATGGTGCACTTCAATGCGCTCTATTTTAGGTCATATCCGAACTGAATACGAAGGCCACTCTTTTCTGCATTATTATTCGCCTGCATCACGGCGCTGAGTGTAAACAATATTGGTCAGGAAAGCAAGCGTTGTGCTTGCCGCTCAGAGTTTCTATAAAAGGTAGACTGAAAGGGTTTGTCCTAAAACTCTCCTGACATTTTGAAAATATTGTTGTGCGAGACGAAGACTCACACCGTAAAGAGTGTTGTGCAAGACGAAGACTTGCAAATACAGCAAGGAAGAAGAAGATTAGACAGTGTGCCTGTGGGGAAATGGACGCCATTAAAGGCTGACGGCGAACCTGACGAAACAAAGCCTTCGAATTGCCTTCTGCCTTAACAATTGGTGTCAGAAGTGGGATCATGGAAACCCGAAGCACCGCCCAGGGGAATCAGCACCAGGTCTTGGAAGCTATCAACGCTTTGAAGGATTCACTAGACAGTCTCTACGAAGAACACACTCGCCATCGGGAAGAACATCGGGAAGCCTTCGCAGAATTGCGACGAGAGGTGGCTGCTCGACTCCAAACTCATAGTGAACCTGAAGCTGCACCACAGCTTTCGGGATCTCAAGGCGTAATGCCAGCACTGCCATCGTCTGGTGAGGCCGCCGGAACTATGCCTGATGACAGCAGCGGTTCCCGGACCTCACCCATCGACCATGTCGGGGACCACGCAGTCGTAACAGATCCCCTGTCGTCGCAGCAAAGGACTTCCTCTGAGGGAGCAAGCCAGCAGCAAGAACTACAGGGCCAAATCGCCCCAAAGATGATCGTTAAACTTGACACTTACGATGGACGCAACCCCTGGGGTACCTTCCGGACGCACTTCGACCTAGTGGCAGACATAAATGGATGGAAAAATAATTCGCGAGGAGCTCTCTTGGCGTCAGCACTTCGAGGAGCAGCACTGGAAGTACTGCAAAATCTACCCGCAAATTTACAGAGAGACTACAACTCTCTCGTGAATGCTCTGGAGGGACGCTTCGGAGACAAGCATCTGGGGCGACTATACCACGCTACGCTCCGTACACGTGTACAACAAAAGAATGAGTCCCTGGCAGAACTCGCGACAGACATCGAAAGACTGGCCCGCCATGCCTATGAAGGTTGTGCAGCCTCAACACTTGATTTGGTTGCAGCTGGGCACTTCGTGGATGCTATTTCTGACTCGGAGGTACAACAGTTCGTGCGGCTTTCGTCACCTGGTTGCATGCGCGATGCTGTTGCACGAGCCATGGAGGTGGAAGCGGCCAGGGGAGCTGTCAGAGCTACCCGTCGGGTATCTGCCGCCGTTGAGTTCCCACCCGCCCCGCCATCTCGTCAGCCTGCTCTGCGGCACGAGTGCAAAACATCGGTGGCACCTGCGCGTCGTAGATCCCCACCCACATGCTGGAGCTGTGGCAGACAAGGTCACATACAGCGCTATTGTAACTGGCATGGTACCGAGACACGGCTGCAAGGAAACGAGGACTCTATGACGGAAAACTAGTGTCAGCCGAGCTTACCGGCCAAAACTCGGCTGAACTGAAAAACAAGGAGCCGGTAACTGCATTCCAGGTGCATAAGTTGAGGGCCGACAAAGACGGACTTTTCGTGGATGGGCAACTCGAGGGTATTGCATGTAGTATGCTTGTGGACACTGGGGCAAACGTCACCCTTGTGAGACCTGATATATTCAACCAAATAAAGGGATCTCTAGAATCGTACAGACGTCTCGCTGAATGCTCACTCCGTACAGCCACAGGCGATATAGCACCAGTCACGGCGTCATCACAGCTCATGTTCCGTTTTGGCAGTCAAGAATTTTCACACGTGACTTATGTCGCTGATATATTTGAAGAATGTATCCTGGGCCTCGACTTTCTGAAGGAACACGGTTGCTCGATGGATCTAAAGAATCAGACACTAAATCTGAGCGAGGAAAGCATCATCCTGTGCAGCAGACGAGCGCTCTTGAAAAATAAGGGTGGATTCCTCATCTGTTCAAAGTCAACTGTTGTTTCCCCGCAGTGTGAAACCATCGTTTGGACAACTGATGGCAATTGCTGTTCTGAAGGTATCGCGGTCGCTGAAGGAGATGAGGCTTGTGACAACATACCAGGTGTCATTGTCGGAAAAACACTTGTGAATTTCAGCAATGAGCGCGTCCCTATCCGTATTGCGAACCTAACGGATAAAGCGATAAACATCAAGAAAGGTTGTCGAATGGCGACTTGGTCCCACGCTGTGAGCCTTAGAAGCCTGAGAAGAGAGACTACCAACGTGAAGCAAGATGGGCTGCCAATGTCTTTGCTGGAACTAGCAGACCGCTCCAAGCAGCACCTCAGCCAACCGCAACAAGAGTCCCTTTTGAATTTAATCAACGTCTACAGAGATGTCTTCGCTTGCTCCCCATCAGAGATCGGGCGCACGAGTGCTGCTCACCACCACATAGATACTGGTGACGCTATTCCGATCAAGCAGGCACCTCGGAGAATTCCGCTCGCTAAGAGGAATGAGGTCACTGAGATGATCCAGGATATGCGAAAACAGGACATCATTGAGCCCTCGTCTAGTCCATGGGTCTCACCTGTAGTATTGGTAAAGAAGAAAGATGGGAGCACGAGATTCTGCGTGGATTATCGTAGACTGAACAACGTCACGAAAAAGGACTCCTACCCTCTTCCTAGGATCGACGACACATTTGATGCAATGGCCGGTGCCTCCTGGTTTTCTACGCTTGATCTCAGGAGCGGCTATTGGCAAGTTGAGGTAAAACCTTCAGACCGTGAGAAGACAGCGTTTACCACAGGCGATGGTTTGTGGCAATTCAAGGTAATGCCATTTGGCCTTTGCAACGCGCCAGCGACTTTCGAGCGCCTTATGGACAAGGTTCTTCAAGGCTTGCCCCTCAATGTGTGTCTGGTATACCTTGATGACATATTGGTGCACGGAAAGACTTTTGAAGCTGCTCTTCATCATCTGTCAGACGTCCTTGAGCGCCTAAGACAAGCGAACCTAAAATTGAATCCCAAAAAATGCTCGCTATTCCAGAAAAGAGTTCGGTACTTAGGCCACATTGTCTCTGAGAATGGGATGGAGACAGACCCCGACAAGACGGACTGTATTCGAAACTGGCCCCAACCACACAGTCATCGTGAACTCAAGAGTTTTTTAGGCCTATGTACCTACTACCGACGTTTTGTCAAAAACTTTGCTACCATGGCCAAACCACTCTACACGTTGACAGAACAGAACACGAAATTTCACTGGAACATGCAAGCTGAGGAGGCTTTTCTTCAACTCAAGAATACCCTTACTTCACCTCCTATTCTCGGATTTCCCCATCCGAATCGTCAGTTCGTCCTGGACACGGATGCAAGTAACGTTGGTGTGGGTGCAGTCTTGTCACAGTTAGAGGATGGAACTGAACGAGTAATTGCGTACTACAGTCAGGTATTAAAGAAAGCAGAACTAAACTACTGCGTCACAAGAAAGGAACTGTTGGCCGTAGTTAAAGCTGTAGGACATTTTCACCATTATCTCTACGGCAAGCACTTCCTCTTAAGGACCGATCACGCGTCCCTCACCTGGCTTTTGAATTTTAAGAACCCTGAAGGACAAGTTGCAAGGTGGCTGGAGCGTTTACAACAGTACCAATTTAATGTCCAACACAGAGCTGGTAGGAAACACATGAACGCCGATGCACTCTCGCGAAGGCCTTGCTCACGAAAAGATTGCCACCCGTGTCTTGAAGCTGAAGCGCACTCCGACCTCAACAGCACGGATCCACCGTCTCAGTCAACGGTCACGCGACAGGCGGTGATCACGCGTCCATTAACCGATGACGATCCCACTGACTGGAGTGACGAAACCTTGCGTACGCTTCAAAGAGCGGACGACAATATTCGGCTTGTTATACAGTGGAAGCAAGAAGGCGAAAGGCCGGATTGGCACCTGGTTGCACCACACAACCATGTTGTCAAAGCCTACTGGGCTCAATGGGATTCTCTCCTCATACAAAACGGCCTCCTGTTTCGCTGCTGGGAAAACAACGATGGAGTGAACGTTTCCCTTCAACTTGTCCTGCCTCAAGTGCGAGTCAAAACTGTGCTGCAGGAACTCCATGACAGTCCTACCGGCGGACATTTTGGGGTACATAAAACTCTACAGAGAGTGCGTGACAGATTCTACTGGGTTGGCGCCAGCCGTGACGTGCGTGAATGGTGCAGAGGCTGTGACCACTGCACATCGCGCAAAGGACCTCCCTCTCGTTGCCGAGGACAGATGAGGACCTACAACGTTGGTGTGCCGTTTGAGCGAGTAGCCATTGACGTCGTAGGGCCACTACCAGAAACAAGAGAAGGAAATCGGTATCTAATAGTAATTGCAGACTACTTCACAAAGTGGCCAGAAGCTTTCCCTGTTCGTAAGTACGACGCAGCAACCATCACTCGCATCTTGCTTACCGACATCGTATCGAGGTACGGAGTGCCCCTAGAAATCCATTCTGACCAGGGACGCACTTTTGAGTCGCAAACCTTCAAGAATTTGTGCACAGCACTTGGCATAAAGAAAACTAGAACAACACCATTACATCCACAGTCGAACGGTATGGTGGAGAGGCTCAACCGGACCCTTAAGCAATACCTATCTCTCTTCGTCAACGAGCACCAGGACAACTGGGACGAACTGGTTCCCCTCTTTTACTTGCCTACCGTTCAGCTGTCCACGCGGCAACAGGGTACACACCATCAATGTTGCTCATGGGGAGAGAGCTAAGAATACCTGCGGACATTATGTTCGGTACTCCGGCGCCACCACCACGGGAGGCAACACGTGAAAATGTTCACTTGGACCACGCTCTCCATTTACGCAAGAAATTGGAATGTGTCCATGACTTCGCACGAAGGCATTTACAACTCAGCAGCAGCCATGCAGAGACTCGCTACAATCGAAACGCATCCAGCCACCAACTGGAACCTGGAGATTTGGTGTGGCTATACAGACCAACTAGAACCAAAGGTCGTAGTCCAAAACTACAACGAAACTGGGATGGCCCCTACGAGATCATCAAGAAACTGAACGATGTTGTCTACCGGATCCGCCATGTTAACCACCATAAACCTCAGACAGTCCATTTCGATCGTCTCGCACCATACCACACTAAGTGAACACTTATGCGGGCCTCGGGACGAGAGCCTCTACAGGGAGGGGTGCAGTGTTGTGAAAGACGAAGACTCACACCGTAAAGAGTGTTGTGCAAGACGAAGACTTGCAAATACAGCAAGGAAGAAGAAGATTAGACAGTGTGCCTGTGGGGAAATGGACGCCATTAAAGGCTGACGGCGAACCTGACGAAACAAAGCCTTCGAATTGCCTTCTGCCTTAACAATATATGTATATATATATATATATACAGGTGAAGTAAGGTAGATATAAAAACAATTAATGGACTGGGAAAAGTTAATAAGTCAAAGATGCGTGCTGTCGGCGTGCTGACGTTTCGAGCGGGGACCGCTCTTCATCAGGTAACGAGTGTACAGCCCGTGAATGTTTATATATATATAAACATTCACGGGCTATACACTCGTTACCTGATGAAGAGCGGTCCCCGCTCGAAGCGTCGTAATAAACTTCGAAGTAGTAGCTCCGACAGTACGCGTCTTTGATTTATATATATACAGGGTGTTTCACGAAAGGTGGACAAATTCGATATTGCGAAAACTACGCGTCGCAACAAAAAAGGCTTGTGTCTTTTTGGTCCTGGGTCAGGGGCCTATTTAGGAAAATTATTAAAGTCCGAGATAATTAAATTGTTAATTATTTTTGCGTAATTAACTTTTTTAATATTGTGTTTAAGGGCATAGTTTCAATTAGAAAATTGCTCAGCGTCATCAAAAAACACTAAATCAACAAATTGCAGAACGATAGAAGGCACGCGAAGCATTTTACGGCTTTCTGAAAAACCGTACAAATTCGACGGGTTTTTAAGTTTCGGTTTGTTATCGGAGCGCATCTCAGCCCCGGCAGCACCGCGCCCCGTGGAGAAATAGTGCAACCAACCTCTGCTGCGCTGTCATCGCGCGACGCAGCAGAAGCTGGTTGCGCTATCTCTCCACGGGGCGCAGGTGCTGCCGGGGCAGAGATGCGCTCCGATAACAAACCGAAACATAAAAACCCGTCGAATTTGTACGGTTTTTCAGAAAGCCGTAAAATGCTTCGCGTGCCTTCCATCGTTCTGCAATTTGTTGATTTAGTGTTTTTTGATGACGCTGAGCAAATTTCTAATTGAAACTATGCCCTTAAACACATTATTAAAAAGTTAATTACGCAAAAATAATTAACAATTAATTATTTCGGTCTTTATTAATTTTCCTAAATGGGCCCCTGACCCAGGACCAAAGCGACACAAGCCTTTTTCGTTGCGACGCGTAGTTTTCGCAGAAGAGCGGTTTGGCCTGAGTTCTCTGAAACACCCTGTATATTCTGAAACGTATTTTATAATCTAGATTTCAGAATATATATGGCTATAACGTGCCCATTTCGTGATTGTATGCACTAACTAATTTCTAAGTACAAGAGCACAGTAAGACTCTACTTCTAATATTGCGACGCAAAGGTTTACTAATCACGCGCATTTTAGACGACCACGAGACTGATAACCTCTAAATTCAGGTAAAATATGTGTGACTGAGGTAAAGAGAAATACATGTTGAGTCATATGTTAATCTAGCTTTTAAACTACGGTTTCGTCGAAATTAAACTGTTCAATTTATTTTTGGTACCTGAAAAATTAGTGGCTTCAACAAATGATAAAAGCTATAGTATAGTTACTCGTTTCACTCTTGAGAAAGAGTCTATTGCCAAAGGAACTCGGAAAATATATTCTCAGTTTAGCGGTTCGAACTGTTATTTTTCGTTCCCCGGAACTGAACCGGAGCGAACCGAAATCCGTGAACCAGAACCGGAACCGAACCGTTAAAAATTTCCGGTTCGACACTCTGGCTATGACTGCAGTACACCCTCTACATTAGGGATACCACTGCCAGAAAGGTAGTAAAAAGGCGCAATGAACAACACCCATACAATAGGGCGTAATAACCCGAAAGAGTGAGCGCAAATATGACAGCAAATACGCCCGAAACATGCCTGGTTCGCTTTTTGTTTTCGATCAAGGTTCTACCAAATTCTCTATAGACGATTGCAAGCAGGTCTTCTTGTCGCGGCCAGGTCTCTGCGCTTGCGGGCAAGTACGTTCAATTACAAACTTGCCAAAGGCCAAAGTTGCGTTTACGCGCACGCTGCACATGCTTGCACGCATTGAAACACCTGTGAGGCGCCATGCTTGCAAGCTTCCATAGACTCTTTTCCTGAACAAGTACGACAGGCGGTGCTCCGATCTTTGACGTCCCGGAGAACTTCCGGTTCATAAAAAATAATGAACAAACCTCACCTTAACATAGAACACCCCTGCTTGAAATGTCAATCAAATGTTTAACCAGCGATTCTAGAGGTGCACGCCAAGGCAAAATGATTCTCGAGATCTGATCAAATTTTAAGAATTTTCTTGTAAACTAACTTGCCTTCTCACAACCTTAAAGGACCATGAAAAGATTTTTTTGCTTTCGCAAATTACTACTCAGAATTACTCCTTAATTTTAATAATCGAATAAACTCGACTTATACTCCGTCTCACTAAAACCGTGCAGCACAGCCAAAGCTTGTGGGTCGCCTGTCAATACCGCCCGATCAGGCCGAGTTCCATTCGCCCCAAGGAAGTCACACGAGGAGCGCTATCATTACGAAAGGTTTAATTGATACTCATGAGCTCGCTGTGGTCCGGGTCTTTCCGGGGCTCGATGAGGTCCGGGTCTTTCCTGGGCTTGCTGAGGTCCGGTGTTTCCTGGGCTCGTGAAGTCCGGGTCTTTGTGGGCTCCTGAGCACCGTCTCTTCCGTTGGTCCCTGCCCTTGGAACTGAGCCGTGTCCTCGCGCACACACCACCAGCCTCGCCCCTTCTTCCTCTTCGCTCACCGCGCTGTCCCTCCGCGAGCCGTGCGGCTCATTGTCCCCCACAAGCTACAGGGAGAAAGCGTATGCCAACCTGTTCAAGGGGAGGGAAAGGAGGAACGGGAGAGAAGAGCTGGGATCTCCCCGTTTCTCCTTTTCCTCCTCTTGAACAGGTCGGGATGCACTCTCTCCCCTGTAGCTTTGGATCTACTGAACGGTTTAAAAGATACGGACTATAGGTTTCCTTTCTAAGCGATGGCAGTCGACAAATAAATTCAAGAATTATGAGCATCGTTCATCCCCTCAACTTGGAGCCACAACAAACGGCCACGCGGCCTGGCGCCTATCATGCCGCCAAAGTTGATCATAGCCACGCGCGGGGGTCGGCAAAGTACAAACACGCGTGAGGAGCTCCAGGTATTGTTAGACTTGGGTTGTTCTCATCACCGCATTGGTTGGGCACGAGCCACTACCCTAGTGTCTGCCGAGGCATTGATTGTTACGAGCCAAACTCATATGCTCACGCAGTTTTCGTGTCCAATTTATCAGCCGCGCTCGACTGTTTCCAGGCGAGTGATTTCGATCCCACAATTACGTCATCAAGCTTTGCGAAGGCAAGACTGCCGGAGTCGCTTGAGACGCAAGCGGGAGTTTACGTTTGTAAATAAAAAAATGGTCTATTGATACGGAAGCAGGACTACTGTCAGTAGCATGCTTGCAGAGGGCTGCACAAATTAAGCACCGATATAATGTACTCTGCGATAGACGCAAAATCCCACTCCGGCAGCACAGAGCAACGCAAAGAGAATGTCAAGAATAAAGGCGGTCGCTCACATTCAACGGAACGCTCGCAGTCGCCGATGAGCAGTTCTTTGTCGAAGCTCGTCCAGCAAACACAGCACAATAATTCCATGGACTCCGACGAAGAAAACGGCCATTACTGAAAGATTTGCATGGATGTATTCAGGCCGTTCATTGCGAAAAACCACGGTCGCGACTGCATCGAACGAAACGCAGAACACTAAAGAGGGTTTCAGGCCCCCTACATCATCAATAATAACTTGGCAAGCGGCCAAGACTAAGACACCAGTGAGCTCATAAGCACTTTAGAGCGAGTCACGTGACAAATTTGCGCCCAAACGTTTTTGTCCTACGGAGAGCAGTCACGTGTTTCGTTCACCCCTCTGATTTGCTAGTAGCGGCCGTCGTGCTCGCTCACAGCCACACGAAGACACAAAAGATAGTGAGCAGGCTTAACAGAAGACGAGGTCAGAGCGAGATGAACAAGGCAGCTAATCTCCCTCCACTGCTTCGTATAGCTAACACTGTAGAATAGCCTCCCGCGCTGCCCAGGGAGTCCCGCGAAAAGGAACTCGCCAGGACTTGTTTTGGGTAGTACAAACTTGAGCGTCTCAAACTTCCATACATAGAGAAGCGCGGCTGTTCTGCTGCAATCCGCGGGATTGCAAGGTAAATACACAAAAAATAACACAAAAAACATGCCGAAGACACATGACTGCTTATGTGTAGGAATGCGATAGCATTATAGTCTCGCAGGACCTGCGGTGAGATCACGTTCCCCCACTGAGCCTTCGCGGCGCCCCCACCGACATCACGGCTTCCGTGACGAAGCATCTACGTTGCTGTGGTTTGTTGTGTTTTATTTCTCAGGTGCATATGCTTTAACCTTGAGCGGCGCGTGCTTTTTATTCCCGCCGGATCACGGCTGCCATGACGAGGCATCTGCGTTCCTCTGCTTTCTGTTTTATTTTTATGGCGGGTGTATCTCAAAACGTCCCATTCGCGTTTGAACCTTGCGCAATTCGTCATATTCTCATTTGGTACTTCTGGTTTGAACCTTCTCATAGAATCCGAATCAGGTTTTTCTCAACTGGGCCCATTCTCATTTTGCCCGTTATCTGAAAACGTCCCATTCGCATTTGGACATTGCGGATTTCGTCCTATTTTCACTTGGTCCGCCTCGTTTGCACCTTCTCATACGATCCGAGTCAGGTTTTTCTCAACTGGGCTCATTCTCATTTTGCCCGTTGATCTGAAAACGCATCACTCGCATTTGAACCTTGAGCGTCTTGTCCTATTCTCATTTGGTCCGCCTCCGTTTAACATTCTCATAAGATCCAAATCGTTCTTTCGCAACTGGGCCCATTTTCATACTGCTCGTTCGCGCAACGACCGAATGGGACTAGCTCGGCAGGCTTCTGCCGTCGTTATGCCTTCACGGCTTTCTACGTGAGTCTTACCTTGCTTGGGCACCCAACATACCATCAGGTATAGAGTCGCAGTATAGCTAACCCCACCCCTAAGCTTGGTCGAATTCATTTTTCTGCATTTGAAGAAAGGGATACCATCTTTTACCGACAAACAATCTTGGTTTTATTTTCACACATTCTCACACTCGTACAACGCATCAACTGCAACTTTTTCACTAACTTATTTCTCCGGCTAAAGCTCTCAACAATGCATACAGCCCAGAAAAAGCTTGGGCGAAGTTCAGAAATTGAAAAAAGCGAAATGACGCCGCTGTTGAAACGGACTTCAAGCTCCGCCAGTTTTCTGCCTTTATTAGCCCACTTGCGGCCTTGCGCACGTACGGCTCTCCCGTTTGCAACTTGAAGCAAGATGACTCTTGTTTGGCCTCGTCTCTCTTGTTAAATCAATGAACGCGGAGGGATTGGGTGCGCTCTTCCCGACATGCCTTTGATTTTTCGATGCCATGCCTCCTGTGGTTGTTGGTTCTGGGTCCCCTGTTTCGCTGGTGGTTCCACTGTTCCAGTTGGAGAATGCCAGTCATCCAAGTCGCGTCAAAGTAATCCAGCACTCTAATTAGCTCCGGAATACCAAGCACTATACCCTCCTGATGCAGAAACGCCCAGGTGCGAGGGATGTCATAAGGTGGAACAAAGGAAAGTGCCACGGGCTTACGAATGCGCGCCCTTAGCTGGCTGTCACTTGAATGCGCGCTTTGGAGCACAGTCCTCTGAACGGAAGCCAACACTCTATACGCGAAGTGATAAAATGGTCACCCGTGGTAAGCAGCTTGAGGAAGCCCGTCGCGCAGACCATTAATAAGTGCCTGCTTAAAATCCGGCATGAAAGTATCAGGGGTCGAGAACACAATCCCAGCCGATCTGAATGCAGCTTTCAGCCCTTCGAAAAGCACGGACATAGGTTTGTCATGACCGACCTGACAACGGAAAGTAAAACGCTGCGCTATGCACGCCGTCGGTTACCACATGCAGGGTTATAGTTTGCTTATAGATGTGGGGTAGAACAAGCAACGTCCCGTCCGCCAAAATAATGCTGGCTGACGACAGCTGCTGCATTCCATGTCGTGTGGCGAAGGCAAGTAGTGCAAGACAGGGGATCACTGCGGCCGTCGACGACCAGGAACAGCTCTCCGCTTTCTGTCTTTTCGTGGGCGTCGTTCGTGTTGCAGAATATAGGCTGATAAAGAAAGCAGTGGCTGCGCTGAACGCCTTTCCCGATACATGGTATCCTTCCGGTTGGCAAACTTGGGTACTTCTGCTGCGACTTCATCTGGCACCTAGAATAAATTGAGTGATTTGGTATAGCTAACTTTGCATAATACTTCTTTAGACGTGATAGACATAATAATTTAAAACCTACTGCAGAACAAGTTCGGAGAAGTTCTTCGCGAAACAACCTCTGGCACGGGCGCATTGGGGTTGGATGCAGCTGCCTTTTTTAGCGCCTTGCGCAGCTGGTCATTCACAAGCGCCGCTTCGCCTGGTGCATGGTTATGATCGTCTGCAAGTAAAATGTGCGTAAATGTGCAATGACACTTTAACTGCCATTAGGCTTGTACTTAGGGGGGCTGATAGGAGTAAGTAAGGAACGAAAACAAATAGCAGCGATTTCTTTCATGTCAAGACAGACCGTCAGAGACAAATCGAATATAGCAACTTACGTGATCTGCTTTTCACGTTGTCTTCTTCGGTCAATATCGAAGCCGCAGCGTCCTGATGAAGTGTAACAGCAACAGCGCCACGCGGCCATTCCATTTGCATTCTCTCGTCGTTTGTGATACATGTAACCTTCAAGCTAGGTCAAGACACAGTTTTTTTTTGCGTTTCGTTTGGAACAACTTTGTTCATTGTCTCTTGACTCACGTCTCGCTGTCGAGTGAAGCGACGATTTGATCATGTATTTCTGCGTGCAACGTTGACGGTTCGGCGTTTTATGACTCGGCTCCCTCCACCCACGCCCCATCCCGGACAACAAAAGAACTGGATTCCCAGTCCCGACTTTTGCTCGAAACATGCTGGGTGTTCCTTCCTCTCTCGTCACCCCCCCCCCCCCCAACACACACTTCTCACCCCCGAAAAATACAAATACTAGAAGATAACGTAATACGTTTGTACAATGACGCCTGCTTCCCTTACTCTAAACGAACGGAAAGAAAAGAAAGAAAACGATGAACACTTATCTTGGAAACTTTGAACAGAAAGAGCATACGTGTGTACATAATAGAAGTGGTTGCATTGTCACAAGTCGAGCGGCCTCAAAAAAGGTGTCATTTCGGAATGTGACCTGTCATGCGATAAGTAGTCGGTCTGTTGTTTTTGTCAGGCAGTAGTTTTTCTCGACGACCGCGACGCACGCCTAAAATCATTGGCAGAGAGGGCAAGCCGGTAGCATGGCATTCACACAAAAGAAAATATTAGTGAATTCATGAATATATATTACCCGAAAATCCCCATATTTGGAGTAGAAAGAGTCAAATGTGCTGGGTCAAAGCGAGATATTTTTGAGAATGATTGTTTTAAAAGGCGCCAAGTTAAAAGGGCGAAACGAAAACGAGCCCAAATGAGGGGGGGGGAGCTGAAATGCAAAGGACGAAACGGGAGAGAGCCGAAAGCGATCGGTCAACGCGAGATCTTCTTGAGAATGGTTAAAGAAGTTAGAGTGAAGAGGCAGGTGAGCTGGTGACGAATCATAGTAGCAAGAATCTAAGGACAAGAACAACACCGTCTCAGGTACATCTGAGACGGTGTTGTCTTGTCCTTTTAGCTCCTTGTTTATATGTTCTTCTATTATGCGAATGGTTGTTTTGGGAATTGCCAAGTGAGAAGGGCGAAAAAAGAACGGGCTCAATTGAGAAGTGTCAAAATACGAAGGACGAAACGGGAAAGGGCCAAATGAGATAGGTCAAAGCGAGAAGATCTTTTTGAGAATGATTTTTTTTTAGAAGGACAAGTGAGCAGGGCGAAAAGAGAATGGGCTCAAATAAGGAGGTTGAAATACGGATGACGAGACGAGAAAGGGCCAAACGCGATAGGTCAAAGCGAGAAGATATTTTTGAGAATGATTGTTTTGAGAAGGGACAGGTCAGGTGAGAAGGGCGAAATGAGAACGGGCTCAAATGATAACCAACCTTTTGAGGCGGGTCCACCTTGACCTTGAGCGGCGCGGGCTTTCCATTTTTCCACCTGCTCACGGCTTGCGAGACGAGCCGGGTTCCGGCAGAAATGTCCCCGGAAAAACCTCCCCCGGAAAAAAAAATGTTTACGGAAAAAAGGATTCCGGAAAATATGTCCACGGAAGAAAAGGCCCCAGGTGGAAAGTAGGCAAAAATGTCCCTAAAGGGTTCTCTATCACTGGGTTTTCCCTAATTCCCATGACCTTCGGGCGGTCCTTTCATTGTCCGGTCACAAATGAGCCTGACCCACCTAGAGGTAGAAAGGGAGACTGGAAGTCACACAAATCAACCGAACTAATCGATTGGGAGCTATTTTGGAAACCAAACAATTGTGTTTGCCAAAACCAATTTTTTTCATTGTGATATATATATATATATATATATTTATAACACTTCTAGCCAAAATCAAATAATTGTGTATGGTGAAATTTGAGACGTAGTTGTGCACCATTTCCAAATAGATAAAAAGCGCGACATTGTTAGCACGAAAGAGCGATCGTTAGTTTTTTATATTTTTTCTCATAGAAACAAAAGGTTGTCACCAAAGTTATTGTAGGAACTGAATGTGCTCATTTGGAAATATAATGCAGACGGTAAAATTTCGTTCTGACTAATACACTTTCTGAGTAAAACGTGAAAATGCGCCGATGTCGTGTTCGCGCCCACAGTGTCGCGATGTGTACCTCGGGGAATAGTATATTTCCTTATTTGTTGGGGCCGTTTTTACCTACATGCTACTCGGTGCCTTTTTTCCCAAGGACATATGACCGGACCGTCAGAAGGCCATGAGGATCAGAGAAACCCAGATATCGCGAAACCTTTGGGGACATTTTCTCCTACTTCCTACCTGGGGCCATTTTTTTCGGGGACATTTGGTCCGGGGACTTTTTTTCCGGGTCATTTTTTCCGGGGACTTTTCTTCCGGGTACATTTTTCCTACACCCAGACGAGCCAACTGCGTCGCTGTGGTTTTTGTGTTTTATTTCTGAGGCAGGTCCGCCTTGACCTAGAGCGGCGCGCGCTTTTCTTTTCCACCTGCTTCACGGCTTACGTGATGAGGCATCTGCGACGCTGTGTTTTTTTTGTGTGTTTTATTTCTTAAGAGGGTCCGCTTTGAATTGAGCTGCAGGTTCTTTTCTTTCCCGCCGGCTTCCGTGACAAGGCACCTGCGTTGCTGTGCTTTACTTTGTGTTTTATGTTTGAGGCGCGTCCGCTTTGACCTTGATCGACGCGTGCTTTTCTTTCCCGCCGGCTTCACCGCTTCCGTAACAAGGCATCTGCGTTGCTGTGCTTTTTTGTGTTTTATTTTTGAGGTTCGTCCGCTTTGACCTTGAGAGGCGCACGCTTTTCTTATCCCGTAGGATTCACGGCTTCCGTAACGAGGCATCTGCATTGCTGTGTTTTTCCTTCTGTTATATTTTAGAGGCAAGTCCGCCTTGACCTAGAGCGGCGCGCGCTTTTCTTTTCCACCTGCTTCACGGCTTACGTGATGAGGCATCTGCGACGCTGTGTTTTTTTTGTGTGTTTTATTTCTTAGGAGGGTCCGCTTTGAATTGAGCTGCAGGTTCTTTTCTTTCCCGCCGGCTTCCGTGACAAGGCACCTGCGTTGCTGTGCTTTACTTTGTGTTTTATGTTTGAGGCGCGTCCGCTTTGACCTTGATCGACGCGTGCTTTTCTTTCCCGCCGGCTTCACCGCTTCCGTAACAAGGCATCTGCGTTGCTGTGCTTTTTTGTGTTTTATTTTTGAGGTTCGTCCGCTTTGACCTTGAGAGGCGCACGCTTTTCTATCCCGTAGGATTCACGGCTTCCGTAACGAGGCATCTGCATTGCTGTGTTTTTCCTTCTGTTATATTTTAGAGGCAAGTCCGCCTTGACCTAGAGCGGCGCGCGCTTTTCTTTTCCACCTGCTTCACGGCTTACGTGATGAGGCATCTGCGACGCTGTGTTTTTTTTGTGTGTTTTATTTCTTAGGAGGGTCCGCTTTGAATTGAGCTGCAGGTTCTTTTCTTTCCCGCCGGCTTCCGTGACAAGGCACCTGCGTTGCTGTGCTTTACTTTGTGTTTTATGTTTGAGGCGCGTCCGCTTTGACCTTGATCGACGCGTGCTTTTCTTTCCCGCCGGCTTCACCGCTTCCGTAACAAGGCATCTGCGTTGCTGTGCTTTTTTGTGTTTTATTTTTGAGGTTCGTCCGCTTTGACCTTGAGAGGCGCACGCTTTTCTATCCCGTAGGATTCACGGCTTCCGTAACGAGGCATCTGCATTGCTGTGTTTTTCCTTCTGTTATATTTTAGAGGCAAGTCCGCCTTGACCTAGAGCGGCGCGCGCTTTTCTTTTCCACCTGCTTCACGGCTTACGTGATGAGGCATCTGCGACGCTGTGTTTTTTTTGTGTGTTTTATTTCTTAGGAGGGTCCGCTTTGAATTGAGCTGCAGGTTCTTTTCTTTCCCGCCGGCTTCCGTGACAAGGCACCTGCGTTGCTGTGCTTTACTTTGTGTTTTATGTTTGAGGCGCGTCCGCTTTGACCTTGATCGACGCGTGCTTTTCTTTCCCGCCGGCTTCACCGCTTCCGTAACAAGGCATCTGCGTTGCTGTGCTTTTTTGTGTTTTATTTTTGAGGTTCGTCCGCTTTGACCTTGAGAGGCGCACGCTTTTCTATCCCGTAGGATTCACGGCTTCCGTAACGAGGCATCTGCATTGCTGTGTTTTTCCTTCTGTTATATTTTAGAGGCAAGTCCGCCTTGACCTAGAGCGGCGCGCGCTTTTCTTTTCCACCTGCTTCACGGCTTACGTGATGAGGCATCTGCGACGCTGTGTTTTTTTGTGTGTTTTATTTCTTAGGAGGGTCCGCTTTGAATTGAGCTGCAGGTTCTTTTCTTTCCCGCCGGCTTCCGTGACAAGGCACCTGCGTTGCTGTGCTTTACTTTGTGTTTTATGTTTGAGGCGCGTCCGCTTTGACCTTGATCGACGCGTGCTTTTCTTTCCCGCCGGCTTCACCGCTTCCGTAACAAGGCATCTGCGTTGCTGTGCTTTTTTGTGTTTTATTTTTGAGGTTCGTCCGCTTTGACCTTGAGAGGCGCACGCTTTTCTATCCCGTAGGATTCACGGCTTCCGTAACGAGGCATCTGCATTGCTGTGTTTTTCCTTCTGTTATATTTTAGAGGCAAGTCCGCCTTGACCTAGAGCGGCGCGCGCTTTTCTTTTCCACCTGCTTCACGGCTTACGTGATGAGGCATCTGCGACGCTGTGTTTTTTTTTGTGTTTTATTTCTTAGGAGGGTCCGCTTTGAATTGAGCTGCAGGTTCTTTTCTTTCCCGCCGGCTTCCGTGACAAGGCACCTGCGTTGCTGTGCTTTACTTTGTGTTTTATGTTTGAGGCGCGTCCGCTTTGACCTTGATCGACGCGTGCTTTTCTTTCCCGCCGGCTTCACCGCTTCCGTAACAAGGCATCTGCGTTGCTGTGCTTTTTTGTGTTTTATTTTTGAGGTTCGTCCGCTTTGACCTTGAGAGGCGCACGCTTTTCTATCCCGTAGGATTCACGGCTTCCGTAACGAGGCATCTGCATTGCTGTGTTTTTCCTTCTGTTATATTTTAGAGGCAAGTCCGCCTTGACCTAGAGCGGCGCGCGCTTTTCTTTTCCACCTGCTTCACGGCTTACGTGATGAGGCATCTGCGACGCTGTGTTTTTTTTTGTGTTTTATTTCTTAGGAGGGTCCGCTTTGAATTGAGCTGCAGGTTCTTTTCTTTCCCGCCGGCTTCCGTGACAAGGCACCTGCGTTGCTGTGCTTTACTTTGTGTTTTATGTTTGAGGCGCGTCCGCTTTGACCTTGATCGACGCGTGCTTTTCTTTCCCGCCGGCTTCACCGCTTCCGTAACGAGGCATCTGCGTTGCTGTGCTTTTTTGTGTTTTATTTTTGAGGTTCGTCCGCTTTGACCTTGAGAGGCGCACGCTTTTCTTTCCCGTAGGATTCACGGCTTCCGTAACGAGGCATCTGCGTTGCTGTGCTTTTCCTTCTGTTATATTTTAGAGGCAAGTCCGCTTTGACCTAGAGCGGCGCGCGCTTTTCTTTTCCACCTGCTTCACGGCTTACGTGATGAGGCATCTGCGACGCTGTGTTTTTCTGTGTGTTTTATTTCTTGAGAGCGGTCCGCTTTGAATTGAGCTGCAGGTTCTTTTCTTTCCCGCCGGCTTCCGTGACAAGGCACCTGCGTTGCTGTGCTTTACTTTGTGTTTTATGTTTGAGGCGCGTCCGCTTTGACCTTGATCGACGCGTGCTTTTCTTTCCCGCCGGCTTCACCGCTTCCGTAACAAGGCATCTGCGTTGCTGTGCTTTTCTTGTGTTTTATTTTTGAGGTTCGTCCGCTTTGACCTTGAGAGGCGCACGCTTTTCTTTCCCGTAGGCTTCACGGCTTCCGTAACGAGGCATCTGCATTGCTGTGTTTTTCCTTCTGTTATATTTTTGAGGCAAGTCCGCTTTGACCTAGAGCGGCGCGCGCTTTTCTTTTCCGCCTGCTTCACGGCTTCCGTGACGAGGCATCTGCGTTGCTGTGTTTTTCTTTGTGTTTTATTTCTTGAGGCAGAGTCCGCTTTGACATTGAGCTGCAGGTTCTTTTCTTTCCCGCCGGCTTCACGGCTTCGTGACAAGGCATCTGCGTTGCTGTGCTTTTCTTTGTGTTTTATGTTTTGAGGCGCGTCCGCTTTGACCTTGATCGACGCGTGCTTTTCTTTCCCGCCGGCTTCACCGCTTCCGTAACAAGGCATCTGCGTTGCTGTGCTTTTCTTGTGTTTTATTTTTGAGGTGCGTCCGCTTTGACCTTGAGAGGCGCATGCTTTTCTTTCCCGTCGGATTCACGGCTTCCGTAACGAGGCATCTGCATTGCTGTGTTTTTCCTTCTGTTATATTTTAGAGGCAAGTCCGCTTTGACCTTGAGCGGCGCGTGCTTTTCTTTTCCACCGGCTTCACGGCTTACGTGATGAGGCATCTGCGTTGCTGTGTTTTTCTTGTGTGTTTTATTTCTGAGGCAGAGTCCGCTTTGACCTTGAGCTGCAGGTTCTTTTCTTTCCCGCTCGGCTTCCGTGACAAGGCACCTGCGTTGCTGTGCTTTACTTTGTGTTTTATGTTTGAGGCGCGTCCGCTTTGACCTTGATCGACGCGTGCTTTTCTTTCCCGCCGGCTTCACCGCTTCCGTAACGAGGCATCTGCGTTGCTGTGCTTTTTTGTGTTTTATTTTTGAGGTTCGTCCGCTTTGACCTTGAGAGGCGCACGCTTTTCTATCCCGTAGGATTCACGGCTTCCGTGACGAGGCATCTGCATTGCTGTGTTTTTCCTTCTGTTATATTTTAGAGGCAAGTCCGCCTTGACCTAGAGCGGCGCGCGCTTTTCTTTTCCACCTGCTTCACGGCTTCCGTGATGAGGCATCTGCGACGCTGTGTTTTTTCTTTGTGTTTTATTTCTTAGGAGGGTCCGCTTTGACCTTGAGCTGCAGGTTCTTTTCTTTCCCGCCGGCTTCCGTGACAAGGCACCTGCGTTGCTGTGCTTTACTTTGTGTTTTATGTTTGAGGCGCGTCCGCTTTGACCTTGATCGGCGCGTGCTTTTCTTTCCCGCCGGCTTCACCGCTTCCGTAACGAGGCATCTGCGTTGCTGTGCTTTTTTGTGTTTTATTTTTGAGGCGCGTCCGCTTTGACCTTGAGCGGCGCATGCTTTTCTTCCCGCCGGCTTCACGGCTTCCGTAACGAGGCATCTGCGTTGCTGTGTTTTTCCTTCTGTTTTATTTTTGAGGCAAGTCCGCTTTGACCTTGAGCGGCGCGCGCTTTTCTTTCCGCCTGCTTCACGGCTTACGTGATGAGGCATCTGCGTTGCTGTGTTTTTCTTTCGTGTTTTATTTTTGAGGCGGGTCCGCTTTGACCTTGAGCTGCAGGTGCTTTTCTTTCCGCCGGCTTCACGGCTTCCGTGACGAGGCATCTGCGTTGCTGTGCTTTTCTTTGTGTTTTATTTTTGAGGCGCGTCCGCTTTGACCTTGAGCGGCGCGTGCTTTTCTTTCCCGCCGGCTTCACGGCTTCCGTGACGAGGCATCTGCGTTGCTGTGCTTTTCTTGTGTTTTATTTTTGAGGCGCGTCCGCTTTGACCTTGAGCGGCGCAGTGCTTTTCTTTCCCGTCGGCTTCACGGCTTCCGTGACGAGGCATCTGCGTTGCTGTGTTTTTCCTTCTGTTTTATTTTTGAGGCGAGTCCGCTTTGACCTTGAGCGGCGCGTGCTTTTCTTTCCGCCTGCTTCACGGCTTCCGTGATGAGGCATCTGCGTTGCTGTGTTTTTCTTTGTGTTTTATTTTTGAGGCGGGTCCGCTTTGACCTTGAGCGGCGAGTGCTTTTCTTTCCCGCCGGCTTCACGGCTTCCGTGACGAGGCATCTGCGTTGCTGTGTTTTTCTTTGTGTTTTATTTTTGAGGCGCGTCCGCTTTGACCTTGAGCGGCGAGTGCTTTTCTTTCCCGCCGGCTTCACGGCTTCCGTGACGAGGCATCTGCGTTGCTGTGTTTTTCCTTCTGTTTTATTTTTGAGGCGAGTCCGCTTTGACCTTGAGCGGAGCGTGCTTTTCTTTCCGCCGGCTTCACGGCTTCCGTGACGAGGCATCTGCGTTGCTGTGTTTTTCTTCTGTTTTATTTTTGAGGCGCGTCCGCTTTGACCTTGAGCGGAGCAGTGCTTTTCTTTCTCCGCCGGCTTCACGCGCTTCCGTGACGAGGCATCTGCGTTGCTGTGCTTTTCTTTGTGTTTTATTTTTGAGGCGCGTCCGCTTTGACCTTGAGCGGCGAGTGCTTTTCTTTCCCGCCGGCTTCACGGCTTCCGTAACGAGGCATCTGCGTTGCTGTGCTTTTCCTTCTGTTTTATTTTTGAGGCGCGTCCGCTTTGACCTTGAGCGGAGCGTGCTTTTCTTTTCCGCCGGCTTCACGGCTTCCGTGACGAGGCATCTGCGTTGCTGTGTTTTTCCTTCTGTTTTATTTTTGAGGCGAGTCCGCTTTGACCTTGAGCGGCAGAGTGCTTTTCTTTCCCGCCGGCTTCACGGCTTCCGTGACGAGGTATCTGCGTTGCTGTGTTTTTCTTTGTGTTTTATTTTTGAGGCGCGTCCGCTTTGACCTTGAGCGGAGAGTGCTTTTCTTTCCCGCCGGCTTCACGGCTTCCGTGACGAGGCATCTGCGTTGCTGTGCTTTTCTTGTGTTTTATTTTTGAGGCGCGTCCGCTTTGACCTTGAGCGGCGCATGCTTTTCTTTCCCGCCGGCTTCACGGCTTCCGTGACGAGGCATCTGCGTTGCTGTGTTTTTCCTTCTGTTTTATTTTTGAGGCGAGTCCGCTTTGACCTTGAGCGGAGCGTGCTTTTCTTTCCCGCCGGCTTCACGGCTTCCGTGACGAGGCATCTGCGTTGCTGTGTTTTTCTTCTGTTTTATTTTTGAGGCGAGTCCGCTTTGACCTTGAGCGGAGAGTGCTTTTCTTTCCCGCCGGCTTCACGGCTTCCGTGACGAGGCATCTGCGTTGCTGTGTTTTTCTTTCTGTTTTATTTTTGAGGCGCGTCCGCTTTGACCTTGAGCGGAGAGTGCTTTTCTTTCCCGCCGGCTTCACGGCTTCCGTGACGAGGCATCTGCGTTGCTGTGTTTTTCCTTCTGTTTTATTTTTGAGGCGCGTCCGCTTTGACCTTGAGCGGAGCGTGCTTTTCTTTCCCGCCGGCTTCACGGCTTCCGTGACGAGGCATCTGCGTTGCTGTGTTTTTCCTTCTGTTTTATTTTTGAGGCGCGTCCGCTTTGACCTTGAGCGGAGAGTGCTTTTCTTTCCCGCCGGCTTCACGGCTTCCGTGACGAGGCATCTGCGTTGCTGTGTTTTTCCTTCTGTTTTATTTTTGAGGCGCGTCCGCTTTGACCTTGAGCGGAGAGTGCTTTTCTTTCCCGCCGGCTTCACGGCTTCCGTGACGAGGCATCTGCGTTGCTGTGTTTTTCTTCGTGTTTTATTTTTGAGGTGCGTCCGCTTTGACCTTGAGCGGAGAGTGCTTTTCTTTCCCGCCGGCTTCACGGCTTCCGTGACGAGGCATCTGCGTTGCTGTGTTTTTCCTTCTGTTTTATTTTTGAGGCGCGTCCGCTTTGACCTTGAGCGGAGAGTGCTTTTCTTTCCCGCCGGCTTCACGGCTTCCGTGACGAGGCATCTGCGTTGCTGTGTTTTTCTTCGTGTTTTATTTTTGAGGCGCGTCCGCTTTGACCTTGAGCGGCAGTGCTTTTCTTTCCCGCCGGCTTCACGGCTTCCGTGACGAGGCATCTGCGTTGCTGTGCTTTTCTTTCTGTTTTATTTTTGAGGCGCGTCCGCTTTGACCTTGAGCGGAGAGTGCTTTTCTTTCCCGCCGGCTTCACGGCTTCCGTGACGAGGCATCTGCGTTGCTGTGCTTTTCTTTCTGTTTTATTTTTGAGGCGAGTCCGCTTTGACCTTGAGCGGAGAGTGCTTTTCTTTCCCGCCGGCTTCACGGCTTCCGTGACGAGGCATCTGCGTTGCTGTGTTTTTCCTTCTGTTTTATTTTTGAGGCGAGTCCGCTTTGACCTTGAGCGGAGAGTGCTTTTCTTTCCCGCCGGCTTCACGGCTTCCGTGACGAGGCATCTGCGTTGCTGTGTTTTTCCTTCTGTTTTATTTTTGAGGCGAGTCCGCTTTGACCTTGAGCGGAGAGTGCTTTTCTTTCCCGCCGGCTTCACGGCTTCCGTGACGAGGCATCTGCGTTGCTGTGCTTTTCTTTCTGTTTTATTTTTGAGGCGCGTCCGCTTTGACCTTGAGCGGAGCGTGCTTTTCTTTCCCGCCGGCTTCACGGCTTCCGTGACGAGGTATCTGCGTTGCTGTGCTTTTCCTTCTGTTTTATTTTTGAGGCGCGTCCGCTTTGACCTTGAGCGGAGCGTGCTTTTCTTTTCCGCCGGCTTCACGGCTTCCGTGACGAGGCATCTGCGTTGCTGTGTTTTTCCTTCTGTTTTATTTTGAGGCGAGTCCGCTTTGACCTTGAGCGGCGAGTGCTTTTCTTTCCCGCCGGCTTCACGGCTTCCGTGACGAGGTATCTGCGTTGCTGTGTTTTTCTTTCTGTTTTATTTTTGAGGCGCGTCCGCTTTGACCTTGAGCGGAAAGTGCTTTTCTTTCCCGCCGGCTTCACGGCTTCCGTGACGAGGCATCTGCGTTGCTGTGTTTTTCCTTCTGTTTTATTTTTGAGGCGCGTCCTCTTTGACCTTGAGCGAGAGTGCTTTTCTTTCCCGCCGGCTTCACCGCTTCCGTGACGAGGCATCTGCGTTGCTGTGTTTTTCTTCTGTTTTATTTTTGAGGCGCGTCCGCTTTGACCTTGAGCGGAGAGTGCTTTTCTTTCCCGCCGGCTTCACGGCTTCCGTGACGAGGCATCTGCGTTGCTGTGTTTTTCCTTCTGTTTTATTTTTGAGGCGAGTCCTCTTTGACCTTGAGCGGAGCGTGCTTTTCTTTCCCGCCGGCTTCACGGCTTCCGTGACGAGGTATCTGCGTTGCTGTGTTTTTCCTTCTGTTTTATTTTTGAGGCGAGTCCGCTTTGACCTTGAGCGGAGAGTGCTTTTCTTTCCCGCCGGCTTCACGGCTTCCGTGACGAGGTATCTGCGTTGCTGTGCTTTTCCTTCTGTTTTATTTTTGAGGCGCGTCCGCTTTGACCTTGAGCGGAGAGTGCTTTTCTTTCCCGCCGGCTTCACGGCTTCCGTGACGAGGTATCTGCGTTGCTGTGTTTTTCCTTCTGTTTTATTTTTGAGGTGCGTCCGCTTTGACCTTGAGCGGAGAGTGCTTTTCTTTCCCGCCGGCTTCACGGCTTCCGTGACGAGGTATCTGCGTTGCTGTGTTTTTCCTTCTGTTTTATTTTTGAGGCGCGTCCTCTTTGACCTTGAGCGGAGAGTGCTTTTCTTTTCCCGCCGGCTTCACCGCTTCCGTGAAGAAGAATCTGCGTTGCTGTGTTTTTCCTTCTGTTTTATTTTTGAGGCGAGTCCTCTTTGACCTTGAGCGGAGAGTGCTTTTCTTTCCCGCCGGCTTCACGGCTTCCGTGACGAGGTATCTGCGTTGCTGTGTTTTTCCTTCTGTTTTATTTTTGAGGCGAGTCCTCTTTGACCTTGAGCGGAGAGTGCTTTTCTTTCCCGCCAGCTTCACCGCTTCCGTGAAGAGAGTATCTGCGTTGCTGTGTTTTTCCTCCTGTTTTATTTTTGAGGCGCGTCCGCTTTGACCTTGAGCGGAATGTGCTTTTCTTTCCCGCCGGCTTCACGGCTTCCGTGACGAGGTATCTGCGTTGCTGTGTTTTTCCTTCTGTTTTATTTTTGAGGTGCGTCCGCTTTGACCTTAGAGGCGACATGCTTTTCTTTCCCGCCGGCTTCACGGCTTCCGTGACGAGGTATCTGCGTTGCTGTGTTTTTCCTTCTGTTTTATTTTTGAGGCGAGTCCTCTTTGACCTTGAGCGGAGAGTGCTTTTCTTTCCCGCCGGCTTCACGGCTTCCGTGAAGAAGGTATCTGCGTTGCTGTGTTTTTCCTTCTGTTTTATTTTTGAGGCGAGTCCGCTTTGACCTTGAGCGGAGAGTGCTTTTCTTTTCCGCCGGCTTCACGGCTTCCGTGACGAGAGCATCTGCGTTGCTGTGTTTTTTCTTCTGTTTTATTTTTGAGGTGCTTCCTCTTTGACCTTGAGCGGAGAGTGCTTTTCTTTTCCGCCGGCTTCACCGCTTCCGTGAAGAAAGTAACTGCGTTGCTGTGTTTTTCCTTCTGTTTTATTTTTGAGGCGAGTCCTCTTTGACCTTGAGCGGAGAGTGCTTTTCTTTCCCGCCGGCTTCACGGCTTCCGTGACGAGGTATCTGCGTTGCTGTGTTTTTCCTTCTGTTTTATTTTTGAGGCGAGTCCGCTTTGACCTTGAGCGGAGAGTGCTTTTCTTTTCCCGCCGGCTTCACCGCTTCCGTGACGAGGCATCTGCGTTGCTGTGTTTTTCCTTCTGTTTTATTTTTGAGGCGAGTCCGCTTTGACCTTGAGCGGAGAGTGCTTTTCTTTCCCGCCGGCTTCATCGCTTCCGTGATGAAGCATCTGCGTTGCTGTGTTTTTCCTTCTGTTTTATTTTTGAGGTCGAGTCCGCTTTGACCTTGAGCGGAGAGTGCTTTTCTTTCCCGCCGGCTTCACGGCTTCCGTGACGAGGTATCTGCGTTGCTGTGTTTTTCTTCTGTTTTATTTTTGAGGCGCGTCCGCTTTGACCTTGAGCGGCAGCGTGCTTTTCTTTCCCGCCGGCTTCACGGCTTCCGTGGCGAGGTATCTCCGTTGCTGTGTTTTTCCTTCTGTTTTATTTTTGAGGCGAGTCCTCTTTGACCTTGAGCGGAGAGTGCTTTTCTTTCCCGCCGGCTTCACCGCTTCCGTGACGAAGGTATCTGCGTTGCTGTGTTTTTCCTTGTTTTGATTTTTGAGGCGAGTCCTCTTTGACCTTGAGCGGAGAGTGCTTTTCTTTCCCGCCGGCTTCACGGCTTCCGTGAAGAGAGAATCTGCGTTGCTGTGTTTTTCCTTCTGTTTTATTTTTGAGGCGAGTCCTCTTTGACCTTGAGCGGCAAGTGCTTTTCTTTCCCGCCGGCTTCACCGCTTCCGTGACAAAGCATCTGCGTTGCTGTGTTTTTCCTTCTGTTTTATTTTTGAGGCGAGTCCGCTTTGACCTTGAGCGGACAGTGCTTTTCTTTCCCGCCGGCTTCACCGCTTCCGTGACGAAACATCTGCATTGCTGTGTTTTTCCTTCTGTTTTATTTTTGAGGTGCGTCCGCTTTGACCTTGAGTGGCGCAGTGCTTTTCTTTCCCGCCGGCTTCACGGCTTCCGTGACGAGGTATCTCGCGTTGCTGTGTTTTTCCTTCTGTTTTATTTTTGAGGCGAGTCCTCTTTGACCTTGAGCGGAGAGTGCTTTTCTTTCCGCCGGCTTCACCGCTTCCGTGAAGAAGGAATCTGCGTTGCTGTGTTTTTCCTTCTGTTTTATTTTTGAGGTGAGTCCGCTTTGACCTTAGAGCCGCAAGTGCTTTTCTTTCCCGCCGGCTTCACCGCTTCCGTGACGAATGCATCTGCGTTGCTGTGTTTTTCCTTCTGCTTTTATTTTTGAGGCAAGTCCGCTTTGACCTTGAGCGTAGAGTGCTTTTCTTTCCCGCCGGCTTCACCGCTTCCGTGACGAAGGATCTGCGTTGCTGTGTTTTCCTCCTCTTTTGTTTTTCAGAGCGACGTCCGCTGTTGACCTTGAGCGGAGAGTGCTTTTCTTTCCCGCCGGCTCCACGGCTTCCGTGGCGAAGGCATCTGCGTTAGCTGTGTTGAATTAACCTGAGACTGGGGTAGAGAGAAACATCAAAACGTAGAAGCGAATAAACATAGACAGGACGACGTCTCAATATATTGAGACGTCGTCCTGTCTATGTTCTTTCGCTTCTGCGTTTGATGTTTCTTCTTACGCCAGTCTCAGGCTTAATTGAGACATGCGTTAATATTCACCAGCTCGCCTGCACCCTTACGATGTTCTTTGCATATGTGTTGTTGTGCTTTTCTTTGTGTTTTATTTCTGAGGCGCGTCCGCTTTGACCTTGAGTGGAACGTGCTTTTCTTTCCCGCCGGCTTCACGGCTCCAATCACGAGGCATCTGCGTTGTTGTGCTCATTTTTGTGTTTTAGTTTTGAGGCGGGTCCGCTTTGACCTTGAGCGGAGATAGCTTTTCTTTCCCGCCGGCTTCACCGCTTTCGTGTCGAAGCATCTGCTTTGATGTGTTTTTCATTCGGTTTTATTTTTGAGGCGAGTCCACTTTAACCTTAAGCGGCGCATGTTTTTCTTTCCCAACAGATTCACAGCTTCCGTAATAAGGCATCTGTGTTGCTGTGCTTATTTTTGTGTATTATTTCGGAGTCGGGTCCGCTTTGACCTTGAGCGGCGCGTTCTTTTGTTTCCCGCCGTCTTCACAGCTCCCGGGTCGGTGCATCTGGGTTGCTGTGTTTTGCTTTGCGTTTTATTACTAGGCGTGTCTGGCTTTGACCTTGAGCTTAGTGTGCTTTTCTTTCCCGCCGGCTTCAGGGCTTCTGTGACGAAGCATATGCGTTGCTGTGCTTTTCTTTGTGTTTTATATCCAGGGCGCGCCCTCTTTGATCTTGAACGGCGCGTTCTTGATGACGTATTTTTATGGCCATCTTTTGGGCACAACGTCAACGCCTTTTCCTAATTAAGCATATCAAACTTTCGCCTTCAGAACAATTTAACTCTGTGGAAGCACAGCTTAAAGATGAGACGCTGAGAACATGAGACATGTACCGCGGTTTCACGTAGTCCAAAGAAATATTATATAATGTTCACGTCCCCTAAAGGGGTTTTATGAATGGGCACTTTCAGTTGTCTTGCGGTGTTGTTTCTCCAGAACTACACAAAAATATAAGGTCTCAGCGAACGCCCAGTCATGTGAGTTTGGACTGCCGAAATAAGGGCACCAAAATTTCGTCAAAGCTTCAGGGCAGGATTCCTTCCTCGTGCTATAAGTAAGCAGGTTCAGTTTTGATTAATGTTAGATCTATTTTTTTTAATCGGATCAAGATATAGAAATACCTCGCCGGCATAGCAAACTGTAAACTTTTCTTCCCCCCCTTCCGGCCCGGTTGTCTTTCCATCTTTCTAGGATTCTGCGGCTTCAGTCAATCAGTCAAAATCTAGGAAAGGGAAGACGGCGGTAGGTTGTGTGACTAATGGTCCGGAAGTCACTGCCGTTACCCGCAGCTTCGAGACGCCGACAAAGGCTGGGTTAGTGTTCACATCGGTTTTCTTTGATGTGAACCTTTCTCGAGTTCACTTTTCGAGGTCACACACTCTGCATGAAAGGACAACCGCCAAGGGCAATGGGGTCAAACCAGTGTATGTAAATAAGTTAAGGGTCCAAACTAACTGGGTCACACACCCCTTAACCTTTCTTGGGTTCACTTTTCGAGGTCACACACTCTGCATGGAAGCCCAGCGACAAAGGGCGATGGGGTCCAACGATTGTACATAAACCGACTCAAAGTGGGTTTAGGGGCCAATCAAACTTGGCTGCGTTCCGGGGTCGTCGACGCCAGCACGCTCTGTGTCAGTGCGGTACGTTTTCTTGTGCCCGTCAGTCTGCTGTCCCTCGATGTCCTTACTACGTTACTTCAAGCCAGTGGTCGAGAATGCAGAAGATCATCATATGCCGGGACTGCCTGACCCACAGGTATGCAAGACCACACGTGATAAGCGTTCTTTTACGTCGGCCAATCAAAGTGTTATTGCCGCTTCTACCGTCGTGGACTCCCGAAAGCGGAAACGAGGGCCCTACTCTGCTTACAATGACGAACTTAGATGTAAGATTGGAAAATATGCTGCGGAAAATGGGACAATTGCTGCAGTGAGGAAGTTTTCCGATGGAAGAGAAAAGCTTCTCAACGAGAGCACCGTCAGGGGGATGAAGACCTCCTATATCCAAGCCTACAAGTCCTGTCATTCAAAAGAGCTGGCTACCTTGCCTGGTAAACTTCGAGGTGTCAAGCCTGTGCTTGGAAACTTGGATGATGACGTACGGGCGTACATTGTGGAGCTCAGAGAAGGGGGCGGTGTTATAAACTCCAGGATTTGCATCGCTGCTGCACTGGGCATTGTGCGGGGCGACCAAGCCCACACTCTTGCCAGAGTTTGGTGGGACTCTCGTTCTCGACAGACCCTGGGCAAGATCTTTCCTGAACAGGATAGGATTCGTCAAGCGTAAGGCCACGAAGACTGCGCGAAATTTTCCAAACGATTTCGAGGGTGCCAAAAAGAAGTTCCTGCAGACTATCGACGAGAAGAGAAACCACTTCAGTATTCCCGACGACTTGGTGCTCAACTGGGACCAAACAGGTGTCAAGCTGGTTCCAGCCAGCAAGTGGACGATGGAGGCTCGAGGTTCCAAGCAAGTTGGGGTGGTTGGCTTGGACGACAAAAGGGAAATCACCGTTTTGATGACCACGACGCTTTTTGGCAAACTCTTGCCTCCTCAAGTGTTATATGCAGGCAAAACAGACAGCTGCCATGCCAAGGTCACCGTTTCCGAATGACTGGGACGTGTGGCACAGTGACAACCACCTGGAGCAACGAAGCCAAAATGCTGCGATTTGTCGACAATGTTCTCCTTCCGTACGTGGAGACATGCAGGAGTCATGTGAGTGGTGCCAGTCAACATGCACTTTGCACTTTTGACATCTTCGCTGCACATCGTACGAAGAGTCTTCTGCAGAAACTAGCTGCAAACAACATTGAGTACGTCTTCGTCCCCGCAAGCTGCACCGGACTCCTGCAACCGAACGACCTAAACATTCACAATGTGTTCAAGACTGCCATGATGAACCGCTTTTACCCAGTGGTATGCCGGATTTGTACAAGAGGTGGTGGAGAAAGGACAGAGTGCAGCTGACGTTAAGATCGACTTGCGAGCAAGTGTTATGAAGCCCGTTCACGCAGCATGGCTGATTGAAGTGTATGCGGATCTCGAGAACCACAGAGACACGATCCGAATCGGCTATACTCTGGCAGGAATTGTCTGAAGGTACCAAATAAACTTCTTGAGGTGAGCTGAATTCCGACCTAATGCGTTATTTACTTTAGGATACTTTCCATATCATACTCACATATCGCGTATAATGATATTGTTATGCTTTTGGACGCGTGTTTCCCCGCTGTCTCAATGCCGCTTTCAAGGTGATGAAATTTTTCCCGAATTGTTCGCGGGACCTATTGTTCGCGAATCGGAGGCGGTTCGCGAAATTCGCGAAAATTAGGTCCACGCGAAAATTCCGTCGTTTACAGTATTTACAAAGGACACTTTTGACAATCAACCAAAAACGGTTTCGCATTTGGTATGTCAGGATGGCGTCGGCGAGACCCGCGAGACCCATCTATTTCGTAAGAGATATCGGCTGGATCAAAATGGTATCGACACAAACTTTCCGATTTTAGAACAATATTGGCGCAATACTGTGTGCTTGCTGGACTGTATATTTTCACGTCTTCGTTCATCTTTTGTGAGCCGAGACGATTTTTTAAATCAAAGATCAACTGATAAAACTGATGCACACGCAACACGTAAGTTTCGGCTTGTGTCGGACGGAGAATTGGATCTGAGTTGCAAAGACTATTCTATAGCACTTTCTAATCATACGCGACTTTGTGTGTTGGTTAATCATACTCGATGTTTATACCGCTGTACATCAGCAACAGTTTCATCAAAGCAATAAACATAAACGTCTATGAAATCATAAGTGAAAAGGCGGTCAGTGTGCAGGCGAGCTGGTGATATCTAATCACGTCATATAACACATTAGAGTGTGGTGGAAGAAATCGGAAACGTTTTAGTAGGAGGAACAGACACAGAAACGTCCCCTTCTGTTTCTGTTCCTTCTACTAAAAGTTTCCAATTTCTGCCACCACAGTCTCAGGTGATATATGACATGATATGAAATCATGGGTGTATTCGACTGCGTCACTCATTACGCCCCTTTCACACCGTGTGAATGAAGGCTGTAAACTTCGCCCATTCACACTTTTCACACGATATCAGATACCATCGCTACAAGCGGAGCATGAAAAGGGCTTATAAGGCATGCAAATTTTTAGCACACCCTTCTTACACCACCTGATATTCAGAAATCAAGTAAAAAGATTAAAAGAATATTTTTTGTTTAACTTACCCTTTTTTACACCATTTTACACGATTATGGGTGTTGCACAGAAAATTGTGTAGACTCTTTCCGTCGTTCTCTGCGGATATTCAAGATTTGCGCCCACTGCGTTTCTGCTAAAATTCAAATTTGGATATGGCGGTTTGAATGACGAATGAAGATGGAACTTGAAGAATTTTATTTGTTAATTAGTTCGGCCAATGCGAATAGCCGGTCTTATATGGAGCACACAACATCCGTGCCCTCTCCGCTTCCTAGAGCCGCCCACCTCTTCTGCCGAATGGGAGTGGATGTGCATTAGAGCAATATTACCTGGAAAACAAGGAATTCGCATGATGACAATTGAGTGAAAGCTAAGTGCCGGGTTTGACACAGGAATGTGTTTGTTGAGTGTCCTGAAAATGTAGCGTACAAAATGCGTTTGTCTTGTGACAAATCCTGCATTGGGCTGATGGGAAAATAGCCTCAACGACAAGTTGAAGAAGCATGCGTACGCGTGTGGACTGCTCCAGGTTCTAAGAAACCTACCAGAACCTTGCCAACAATGCCGTTGCAAGGCACAGTTAGAAAAGGCCTCAACCTTGGCAGGATCAAAGAAAAAACAGGCGCGCGAAATAATTAAAGCTTATTCATGTTGTCAGGAAGGCATCGGTACGTGTGTCAGCGAGCTGTCGATATCTCTCAACAAAAAATAAATGAAATTGATCAACAGCCTGCCGCATTATGACGTGAACTCACGCCTACGGTGAAAGCTGTGTCACATCGGAGAATGTAGCGTAGTCATGTTAGTAATCGTTTATTTACATGTTTCATTTTTTACGTTTTTTTCCCTTTTTGTTTTTACGGTTTATCTGTGCAAGTGTGTTCCTCTCCTGTGGGATGGAAGGAAATAAACAGTTGTCAGATTGCACTTTTCGTTTTCGTGTCTTTGTTGCATTGCCTCAGTTTTGCCTTTCTCCTCTTAATAGCGCAGTTTTAAATCAGTTATAGTTGTTACTTCCACATGAACGCTCCTCTTAAACAGGGCATGAATTAGGTCGCTGGAGCTATACCGAGTTTTTATCGACTCAATTATAGTCCAACCTCAAGTCCTCTACTCGATGTTGGAGTACGCTACGTTCGCTGCGAACGATGAGTAGCGCACAACGTGGGGCTTTTATTGGCAGGGACCACTAACTTTATATCTGATACCAATCAGTACGTGTGTGAACTACGCAACGCCGCGCTGCTCTGTTCGACATCGGGAGTACGCACAATACTTAAACGGAAGATGAATATGTTCTTAATACAAAAAGAAGTTCGAGGTGCTTTTTAGTGTATTTTTACGTAGCTTCTAAAACCTTTTTAACTGGAGCCGGGGAGGTCGTAGAGTATAAAATTTACATGTTTATCATTATAATGCAATTAAATGCAAAGGTGCAAGCGAGCTGGAGCAAGAATGACGAAAATAATCCCTGGAGAAGGCGAACAAGAGGGACTAAGGACAAACACAAATCTCCAAACACAGCTAGGTGACTGGTGAGTTACCGAAAAACCCGTCTGGTCCGGGTATCGAACCCGGGACCCTCCATTACAGGTGGCGCGCTCTACCAACTGAGCTAACCAGGGGTTAGACGTCAGTGAAGCCAACGGGTGTTATCAACTGCCATCAGTCTAACACCAACAAGGGTGAAGCTGGCAATTTAAGGTTAAAAAATTATAATGCAATTAAATGCAAAGGTGCAAGCGTGCTGGACAAGAATGGCAAAATTAATCCCTGGAGAAGGGGAACAAGAGGGACAAGGACAAACACAAATCTTCCAGACACAGCTAGTGGCTGGCGAGCGACCGAAAATCAGCTTGGTCCGGGTATCTAACCTGGGACATCTCCATTACAGGCGGAGCGCTCTACCAACTGAGCTAACCAGGGGTTAGACCTAACCAGGGGTTAGACCTCAACCAGGGGTTAGGCTGATGGCAGCTGATAAAACCTGTTTGCTCCAATGACGTCTAACCCCTGCCTAGCTCAGTTGGTAGAGCGCTCCACCTGTAATGGGAGAGGTCCCGGGTTCGATACCCGGACCAGGCGGATTTTTCGGTCGCTCACCAGTCACCTAGCTATGTTTGGAGATTTGTGTTTGTCTTTTTGTCCCTCTTGTTTCCCTTCTCCAGAGATTATTTTCATCATTCTGGTCCAGTTCGTTTGCACCTTCGCATTTAATTGCATTATAATTATAACCTTAAATTGCAAGCTTTAGTCAGAACTTCAGCTTGGGCGAGTTGGTTATTCATGATACTGCTTCACAGCGCACAGGATCAGACACACTTAAAAGTACTTTCACGCACACAAACGAAGAACACAAAGGAATAACTCTCACACAGCGCTGACTAACAACTCGAATATATTGTGCATCATCTTCATCTTCCTTCACTCCGATGCAAATGGAGGTGAACCCAAAAAAACCCGAGGAACGTATGAAAAAGAAAAAAAGAAAAAGAAAAAAAAGAAAAAGAAAAGAAAAGAAAATGGAATAAAAACAAAAATAGAAGGAAAAAATAAATGAATTCCCTGTACAGCGGACGTTGCTACTGTGCTTATTCTAAAAAGTTCAACTCTTTTTCTGTTAAGGCTAGCGATGGAGTGCTAACACATATACTATCTAGCCTTACAATGTTAGCAGTTTCTACTATTTCTCGCGTCAGTTTGTTTCTGCTCCGTCCCAGAATGGTGCATTTGTCCAGGAGGGGAGTTGACGTTGTATTCTCCGCGCCGAATAAACTTGCTAGCTTGTGCAAGAAGGTGAATGGGACATCTAGTCGACCAGTTGGATGCACCAAAAACCACCAGACCAAGTTCGTGTCCTGCAATGAAGGGAGTCATCTACTCCTTCCCCTCACATGTGGCAAGCGTTACATCGGACAGACGGGTCGCTGTCTAAATGACCGACTTCGAGAGCACAACAATACCGCCAAAAATGCCAATTCGGGTCATTTAGGCATCCACTGCAGAGATTGTGGATGTTCTCCCTCCTGGACAAATGCACCATTCTGGGACGGAGCAGAAACAAACTGACGCGAGAAATAGTAGAAACCGCTAACATTGTAAGGCTAGATAGTATATGTGTTAGCACTCCATCGCTAGCCTTAACAGAAAAAGAGTTGAACTTTTTAGAATAAGCACAGTAGCAACGTCCGCTGTACAGGGAATTCATTATTTTTTCCTTCTATTTTTGTTTTATTCCATTTTCTTTTCTTTCCTTTTTTCTTTTTTCTTTTTTTCTTTTTCTTTTTCTTTTTCTTTTTCATACGTTCCTCGGGTCTTTTTTGGGTTCACCTCCATTTGCATCGGAGTGAAGGAAGATGAAGATGATGCACAATATATTCGAGTTGTTAGTCAGCGCTGTGTGAGAGTTATTCCTTTGTGTTCTTCGTTTGTGTGCGTGAAAGTACTTTTAAGTGTGTCTGATCCTGTGCGCTGTGAAGCAGTATCATGCAAGCTTTACGCTTGTTGGTGTCAAACTGATGGCAGCTGATAAAACCCGTTTGCTCCACTGACGTCTAACCCCTGGTTAGCTCAGTCGGTCAAGCCCTCCACCTGTAATGGAGCGGTCCCGGGTTCGAAACAGGACCAGGCGGATTTTTTGGTCACTCACCAGTCACCTAGCTGTGTTTGGAAATGTGTGTTTGTCCTTTGTACCTCTTGATTCCCCTTCGCCAGGATTATTTCTCGTTCCTCGACATGTTTTTTGATGCATAAATCACTCGATATCAACAACAAAAACGTACCACCTATCTTTTCTTTAATTTACTTCACTTTTTAGAGAACCCAAAGGATGTTTTACGATCAGCGAGAGATTTGTTTGTGCGCTTAGGTGATTGTCGATGCGTGAATCAGCATTTTCTGCGTAAAATGTGGCAGACGAAGGAAAATATTTAAAAAAGGGCGAACTCGAAACGATGCACTGAAAACAAGGTTTTCAGAGCGGGAAACCCGCGCCTTCAAATCTCACTCAGTATTGATACGTGACGTGGCGTGAAAACTTTTGAACAAGTTCGGAATGTCGGAGAAAAGTTGGCCATGAGGCAGATTTACAAGTGCGGTTACCCTCAGAACAATCTAATAATTGGTGGCGTAGAAACTCCTGAGAAACCGTAATCCACGTACGTGGACGTTTTTGATTCTAAGATATTTCTTCACTTCCAGGCTCAGAAAACTGTAAACTTTATAAACCTACCGTCATTTCCCAAGATTATATCATGATAAACATTTATAAAACAAAATACATATTGCTCGCATAATTGACCCGCCTCTTCTGCTAAGCCATCGCTGCCTGCAGCATCGAGCGAGGTGACAAGACTATAGTTGCAGAGGACTTCATGTTACGCGTCTTTTTCAAAATTCGATATTAAATGAGACAACATTTTTCTGTAAAATGTTCCCCGGTGAATTTTCGTCTGTAACATGAAGCACTTGCGCGTAAGCGGGGAGAGTGAAAAGAGTATGAATTGAACAGAAATAACCAAATTCGGAGCGCACCCCCAGGGACAGTTTAAACCAAGACTCCGAGACATTGTGAAACATTTTACCGCTGAACCAGGAGGAGACCTACAAAAAGATAGTTAGTGCGTGTAGTTTGATTTTTTTTTGTTCGAGACCATGCGCAGAGTCACGGCATGAGGCCGTTCACTGAATGTGCCGCAGTGTTCAGAACGCCTGGCGAGAGGAGGGGGTTTCTGTAGACCAAATGTTTGAAATATAGGTGACATGCCAAGTATGACTACCTTTACTGACCACCATTGATCTTTTCTATTTTTCTTTTTGTCTTAATGAATGATTAGATGTTTTGTTGGCTACTATAGGCGTTGTGGCAAGTTACTCAGCGGAATTAACGTTCATACAAGGCCAGCGATGCTATAGCATTCGACGTAACCTGCGGCGAAGCAACCTAGAAACGCAGGTCCGCATTTAGGCTTGTAAACGTTGCCATTGAAACTTTTGCATCCAAATTCGGTTTGATATTTTACTTTCTGGACACTATTTGAAATTAATAGATGCAAATTATATCCGAGTTGAAGTTTCATTACTCGCACTACACTAACAGTCTTATCCGCGTTTTCACCACGTGCTTCACGTGCGTGTACGGGCCTCCAGACGCGGCTTCATACTTTGCAGGCGTGCATCAAGGACATCGGGCCTGAGCTGGACACAGACGTGGACATGTCGAAGCGCAAAGAAAACACCACGCTTCACTTCCTGATCATGTATGACAATCATCAACTTTTCAAGGCCAAGGTATATCCTGCGTGGTGCGATCTCGAGTATTGAGTTCAAGTGTGATTTATTTCATTCCGAATTGATTGCTTGATTGAATATATCTTTTTATGTTGTGTCGGATGGCTCCCTGGCTGAGTTTTTGAGATGGAAAGTGCGGAATGTAAAGAAGACTAGATTCGGCGGTCGAAACTTTTGCAGATAACAAAACTGCATATAGATATTAGCGTATCCATGGCAGGAGCGTCACAGGAAATTACTAATAGCGATACATTCGCAACTTTAACGCGCTACAGCTGGCGGGGGTGGTAGTGCCATGAAGGCTGATTAGACGGGGACGGATTTTTTCTCCGCCCGTTCTCGGACGTTCTCCAGCGAGTTAGCGCACTCAATATCCTCCCCTTACACACCCGCCATCCTGAAACTGGCGCACTGACATCTATAGGTCGTTAGATTTGCGAAAGCATTACGATCTATATATTGTCACGAGGTGACAAACAAGGAATAACTGAGGAAACTGAAACGTTTAATGGGGGCGAACTTGTGCCCAAAACAAAAAAGGAAACAGAAGATAACAACAGAGCGTCGCGGGCGTCGAAGTCGGCGTAGCAGCAGAGTCGAACGCTTGGGCGAGACTGAGTCCGGCTGGTTACGCGGAGCCCCTTTTGTGCACGCGTGGGCTTCTGGAACATTCGGCCTGGAACATTCGGCGCGCAGAACATTCTAACCTAGAACGAGCAACACGGTTCTCGAAATTACCAGAAATCTAAATTGGAAGAATAAATAAAAGACGCGGCGCTCCCAGGGATCGAACCCTGGGCTTTCTGCGTGGAAGGCACGCGCGATAACCGTTAGGCCACGAGCGCGCTGCCTACTTAGTCAGCTGCGCTCGCGGCATTATTCCCCCTTTAAAAAGTGCATCGTCCCGATGCAGCACAAAGGTAAAACACAAATACACAACAAAAAGATAGCAGAGTCGCGAGCCACAGTTCAGTCCAGTTCACACTCTTTGACGAGAGTCCAAAGTTCTATCGTTCGTAATACGGCTTGAGCCGGACGACGTGCACCACCTCGGGTCGTGGCTGGCGTCTTGCAGATGGGCGCGTTCCGTCGGGTAGAACTTCGTAGTTCAGATCGCCGAGGCGTCGGATGATTTTGTAGGGTCCGAAGTAGCGCTTGAGAAGCTTCTCGCTGAGACCGCGGCGCCGTATCGGTGTCCACACCCATACCCGGTCCCCGGGTTGGAAGTGGACGTCCCTGCGACGAAGGTTATACCGGCGTGCGTCGACTCGCTGTTGCTCTTGAATCTTGATTCTTGCCAGTTGACGAGCTTCCTCCGCGCGTTGAGAGATCAGTTGAGCGTCGTCGTTGCCATCGTCGGTTGGCACGTGAGGCAGCATGGCGTCCAGCATTGTGGTAACCGTCCGGCCATGTACCAGTTGGAACGGCGTCATTCCTGTGGTTTCTTGTACCGCTGTGTTGTACGCAAATGTAACGTACGGCAACACCTCGTCCCACGTCTTGTGCTCCACGTCGACGTACATGGAGATCATGTCGGCGATGGTCTTATTGAGCCGCTCTGTTAGCCCGTTGGTCTGCGGGTGATAAGCGGTGGTTCGTCGATGGCTGGTGTGACTGAGCCGAAGTACCTCTTGAGTCAGCTGTGCCAGGAAAGATGACCCTCGATCTGTGATCAGCACTTCAGGTGCGCCGTGTCGAAGGAGAATGGACTCGACGAAAAACTTGGCGACTTCCACCGCTGTTCCCGATGGAAGGGCTTTCGTCTCGGCGTATCGTGTAAGATAATCGGTCGCGACGATAATCCACCGGTTCCCTTGCGTCGATGTTGGGAACGGCCCAAGCAAATCCATTCCGACCTGCTGGAAGGGCGTAGTCGGGGCAGATATCGGCTGCAAGAGTCCTGCTGGCTTTGTCGGAGGCTTCTTACGTCGTTGGCACTCATGGCACGACCGTGTGTACAGATGGACGGTTTTCGGGAGTCTTGGCCAGTAGTACTTGTCACGAATCCGGGCGAGCGTCCTGCTGTAGCCAAGGTGTCCAGCCGTCGGGTCGTCGTGGCATGCTTGAAAGATTTCTTCTCGCAGGCTGGCAGGCACAACCAGCAGCCAGGCAGGGTTGCTGGTTCCGAAGTTCTTCTTGAAGAGCACACCTCGCCGCAGAACGAAGCTTGACAAGTCTCGGGCCAGGACTCGCGGAACGGAACTTCCTTGACCTTCGAGGTGGTCGATCACGGCGCGAAGCTCCGGGTCGTCTCGTTGAAGTGCTCCCATGTCGGTATCTGTAACTGCTCCGAGAAAACGAGCGTCATCGTCGTCGTCGGTGCTGTCAGGAGGAGATTCGACTGGGGCCCTAGACAAGCAGTCGGCGTCATTATGCTTGCGGCCAGACTTGTGCACAATGGTTACGTCGAATTCTTGCAGTCGCAGACTCCAGCGAGCGAGGCGTCCTGACGGGTCCTTGAGGTTTGCGAGCCAGCAGAGGGCGTGGTGGTCTGTGACCACGCGGAACGGGATACCGTACAAGTACGGACGGAACTTGGTTATCGCCCAGACGACAGCAAGACATTCTTTGTCGGTCGTTGAATAATTTTGTTCTGCCTTAGACAGCGCCCGGCTTGCGTAAGCAATTACTCTCTCTGCCCCTTCTTGTCGCTGAACGAGCACCGCACCGAGACCGGTATTGCTGGCGTCCGTGTGTATTTCTGTCTCCGCCGACTGATCAAAATGTCCGAGGATAGGGGGCGACTGCAGCCTTCGCTTGAGTTCGTCGAACGCTTGTTCTTGCTCTTCTCCCCACTGGAACTGCACGTCGTCCTTCGTCAGATGCGTCAGCGGTGAAGAAATCTGTGCAAAGTCACGCACGAAACGTCTGTAGTAGGCGCACAGCCCAAGGAATCTACGGACGGCCTTCTTGTCCGATGGCTTGGGGAATTCGGCGACAGCGGACGTCTTTGCAGGATCAGGGCTTACACCCTGAGCACTCACGACGTGGCCCAAGAATTTCAGCTCTCCATAGGCGAACCGGCACTTCGAAGGCTTGAGTGTCAGCCCAGCAGATTTGAAGGCCCGTAGCACGGCTCGCAGTCGTCTGAGGTGCTCGTCGAATTCGGTTGCGAACACGACAACGTCGTCGAGGTAGACGAGACAGCTCTGCCATTTCAAGCCGGAAAGGACGGTGTCCATAACACGCTGGAAGGTTGCCGGCGCTGTGCACAGCCCGAACGGCATCACTTTAAATTCATACAGTCCGTCCGGTGTGACGAAGGCCGTCTTCTCACGATCTCGTTCGTCGACCTCAATCTGCCAGTACCCGCTCTTCAAGTCCATCGACGAAAAGTATCGGGCGTGGCGCAGCCGGTCCAGGGTGTCGTCGATGCGGGGCAGCGGATAGACGTCCTTCTTTGTTACTGCATTCAGCCGGCGGTAGTCCACGCAGAACCTCAGGGTTCCGTCTTTTTCTTCACTAGGACTACTGGGGAAGCCCACGGACTGTTTGAGGGCTGGACGATGTCGTCATCAAGCATTTCCTGAACTTGCTTCTGGATAACTTCCCTTTCTTTCACGGAGACTCGGTACGGTGGCCGATGCACAGGGAGAGCGTCGTCATCAGTGATTATTCGATGTTTCGCAACCGTCGTTTGGCGCACCTTCGACGACGTGGAGAAGCACTCACTGAACTCGGCGAGAAGGTCACTGAGTTGTCGTCGTTGTGGGGCTGGGAGGGACGGGTCGATGTCGAGCTCTGACGGCGTGGTTCTCTTGTGCTGCGTCGGAGAGGCGTCTTCTGAGATCACGGCGATCGCGGCTGAGTCCGGAATTTCCTCGACGAAGCCCACAGCTGTACCCTTTGTAAGGTGCTGCGACTCTTGCCGGAAGTTGGTGACAAGGGCTACGGTACGCCCGTCCTGGATCTCGGTTACGCCTCTTGCAATGCCAATCCCTCGTCCAACGAGAAGTTGGACGCTTCCTTCCAACAGTGCTACACCGCAGGTGGCTTCTTCGGTCCCGACGGGCACAAAGACACTCGACAGCGGCGGCAGGTTTACGTGGCTCGGCAAGGACCTTGCGACTGCAGCTAACGTCGCTTCTGGGATTTTACCTGCCGATGGGACAGGCTCGTCCGAAGCGTTAGCTTGTTCTCCGCACAGGTCGATGATGGCGCCGTATTCGCACAAGAAGTCCATTCGGCGGAGCAACTGGCGGACGTCCTCTCGGACGACAGCTCCTGGACAATTTCGCCGGAGTCTCGTACACAGGGCAGTGTTCTCGCCGCTAGATGTGAGCGGTTGCAGCGACGCTTGGACGTCGCTGGTAGTGGCGAGGCGTCCGCTCGAGGGCGCGCTCGATGTCTGTCGCCTCGGTGACGAAGGCTTCGACGGTGCCCGGCGGGTTGCGCACGAGGCCTCCGAAGATGTCGTCTCTCACTCCGCGCATGAGGACCCGCAGCTTCTTGTCGTCTGTGGCTCGTGGGTCGGCACGGGCGCTCAGGCGGAGGACATCTTCTACGAAGCTTGTGACGCTTTCGTCGGGGCCCTGCGTTCGAATTCGGAGGAGATCTTCTGCCTTCTCCCGTCGGTGTAGGGTGGCGAACGTCCGCTGCAACTCGGCCACACAGATGTCCCACGACGTAAGCGAAGCCTCGTGATTCTCGAACCAATGCCTCGCAGTACCCTCCAGCGAAAAGTAGAGGTTCTGGAGGCACTGCTCCGCAGTCCATCCGTTGTGGCGCGCCACACGCTCGTAGTGCTTGATCCAGTCTTCGACATCCTCGTGGATCTCACCGTGGAAGGTAGTCGGCGTACGGGGAGCGGCGGGCAGGTAGACGACGGCAGGAGCGGCGGGGGTCGGCGACTGGTTGGCCATCGTCGGCCTCGTTGGCTGCTTGGTCCTGGGCGGCAGAGGTCCGAATTCCGGGTGTAGGCCTTGGGTGCGACGACTGAACCGGATCTCGGTAGTGCCTTCGGTGGTTCTTCGTGGGCTTGGCGTCGGACTTGCACTGCGGGCCCTCGGAGGGGTACGCGGCAGGGGCATGCGGTACCCCGCACCTCCACCAAAATGTCACGAATGACGAGGTGACAAACAAGGAATAACTGAGGAAACTGAAACGTTTAATGGGGGCGAACTTGTGCCCAAAACAAAAAAGGAAACAGAAGATAACAACAGAGCGTCGCGGGCGTCGAAGTCGGCGTAGCAGCAGAGTCGAACGCTTGGGCGAGACTGAGTCCGGCTGGTTACGCGGAGCCTCTTTGTGCACGCGTGGGCTTCTGGAACATTCGGCCTGGAACATTCGGCGCGCAGAACATTCTAACCTAGAACGAGCAACACGGTTCTCGAAATTACCAGAAATCTAAATTGGAAGAATAAATAAAAGACGCGGCGCTCCCAGGGATCGAACCCTGGGCTTTCTGCGTGGAAGGCACGCGAGATAACCGTTAGGCCACGAGCGCGCTGCCTACTTAGTCAGCAGCGCTCGCGGAAATATACAGCATTTTGTGATAGGCCTTTCTGAAGGTCTCGATCCAAACCTCTCGCCCTTTTCTCATTCCCGGGTGGAGTGTATCATCCCACTGATAGTCGGCGATCGGTTGTCTGAGCCGCTAGTGACTGGTGACATCGCCAGGCGTTGTGTTGACGCCGCGACAGAACGCTCGACAAGGGGTTAAACCGTTCTCTTTCCGCTGACAGTGTCCAATGAGTTTAGCTTCTTTCACTGAAGAACTCCGAGACCACGTCCAGGCTGTACAAGCGAGCTCCAGGCCAGGAGGTCTCAGAGAATTTCGTCTTGTACGAGCTACCCTCCTAACAAGGAGACGAGGCAGAGCAGGCGCAGCGTCTCCCAATCTGGCCCGAACGTTTCTGATGAGCAGCGTCATCGAAGGCGCGACGCGTCAAGCCAAAAAGAGCTGTCCTCGAGGTCCAAAAAGAGAAACACAAAAAGCACCCATCGTCAATAACCCATGCCACCGGCAGCGGTTGTGAGACCTCAAAAACATAGGGGAAACAGACGCGTTTGAGCCCCGACTGAACATCGGAGACCCAAACCAAGGGCACTAGAGAAAGCTCGCTTAATTCCAGCCAGCCTTCTCAGTGGAGGCACCGAAAGGTCAGCGTCCTCCGACCTGGCCCAAACCTTTCTGATAAAAGCGTTACTGAAAGCTCGAGAGCTGCATGTCCAGTCAGCGGCAGCTCCTGTCGTGGTAGGCAAAAGAAAAGCACAAAATAATTTATCCCAAGGATCTGCCAGTCGGCGGCGGGCGGAAGAGGAAGGAACTCAGCAGAAACAAGGAGGGAACCAGGCTGGACAAAAAAGATTGGATGCAGAGTCACTAGGAAATTTTGTCGACATCGCAGAATGATGTCGTGTGTTCGTCCAAGCAGAAAAGACACCCGAGGAAGAGGCAGCACAAGACGAGCGTCCTTCGATCTGGTCCAGACTTTTATGACGAAGGGTACCATAAAAACTCCGACGAATGCAAGTCCCGCAAAAGAAAGCTGTTGTGGAGTCGTGAGACGTCATGTTTGAAACAGCCGCTTTATAACATCCGTAGTATCCGAATGGCTCGAGTCCAGGGAGCACAACACGCGCACCCGATTGCGTGCCTGAGTAGTCCTCTTCTTCCTCACTCTAGCGGGCCGCTACAGGTGCCCCCCTTCTAGAATCGGAGCTGCTGCGCAGAGCTCGAACGCCAGCAGTGGCTGGCTGAGCGAGCCCGCAAGATCGGGGTAGCCTACGGACTGAGGCACCGACCGGGAACATCAAAGTCCTCCCACTTGTGGAACAATACAGTTTAAGGTGATGATGGTACACTATTGCGTGAAGGAATTATGTTTATAGTTGCTGCCCAGTGTACGTGTTTCACAGGCTTGGTTCTGCATGAAGTCGCACTGTTATCGATGTGGGCAGCTTTTAGGCGGTCTAAGCTCACGACTTCGTGTCGTCCATTTATCTCTAAAGTAAACGTCTTCGTGTCTCTGCGAAGTACTTTGTAGGGACCATCATATTGTGGATCGAGTGATCTTCGGGCTTTGTCTCTTCTCACAAATACATGGGTTGATGTTTGTAGATCTTGGCTGAGGAATGCACCCCGATTAGATGTTGCTCGTGGCTTGACTGGTTGTAGGAGCTGCATTGTGTCGCGTAGACGAGCCACATAATCTGTGATGTCAGGGATTGACGCTAAAGGTGTTGCTTGCAAAAACTGTCCAGGAAGACGTAGAGTTGTTCCATAAACCAACTCCGCTGACGAACAGCCCAGATCTTCTTTGAAGGCGGACCGGATACCCAAGAGTACTATCGGAAGTACTTCAGTCCACTTAGTTGTCTGATGAGCTCGGAGTGCTGTCTTCAGGTGACGATGGAAACGTTCTACCATCCCATTAGCTTGAGGGTGATATGATGAGGTGTGTATTCGAGTGATTCCAAGGAGATGTGTGAGGTCGCCGAACAGTTTCGACTCGAATTGTCGGCCTCGATCAGTGGTGATGGTGGAAGGAACGCCGAATCGTGCGATCCATCCGGTAATAAGAGCTTGAGCCACAGTAGGTGCGGTAATGTCGGGTATAGGAATGGCTTCAGGCCAACGTGTGAAGCGGTCTACACAGGTGAGTAAATATGTGTGACCGTTCGACGGTGGGAGAGGCCCAACCAGATCAATGTGGATATGATCGAAGCGTCGATTCGGTAAGGGGAACGTTGATAGGGGTGTTTTAGTGTGGCGTTGGATTTTCTGTCGTTGACATTCCTGACAGCAACGTGTCCACGCGCGTACATCAGTGTTCATTCTTGGCCAAACGAAACGTGATGCAACCAGTTTCTGCGTAGCCCGGATGCCAGGATGAGAGAGACGGTGAAGCGTTTCGAATACTGGCTTGCGGAAGTTAAGTGGCACATATGGGCGAGGAGAGCCTGTCGACGTGTCACATAATAAAGGATGAGCGGAGGACGGCAGTTCGATTTCCTCAAGTGTTAAGGATGATGACGGCTGAAGGTTTCTCAGCTCATTGTCTTTTCGTTGTGCAGCGGCCATTGCAGCGAAATCGATCTGATGATGATGCGGTGGTGTTTGTAAGACGCCGATGTCTGCCCGAGACAGGGTGTCTGCCACAACGTTGGCTTTTCCTTGAATGTGTCTAATATCGGTCGTAAATTCAGAAATGAAGGCTAAGTGACGAAGTTCTCGAGGCGTGTATCCATTTCCACTTGTAGCCAAAGCGAATGTAAGGGGCTTATGGTCAGTAAGGATGAAGAACCGACGTCCTTCAAGGAAATGTCTGAAATGCTTCAAGGCCAGATAGACTGCAAGAAGCTCTCTCCCGAAAGTGCTGTACTTTGTCTCGGTATTTGTTAATTTCTTTGAGAAAAATGCGAGAGGTCGCCACTGACCTTTAGTCTGCTGCTGAAGTACGGCACCGACCGCTGTACCCGAAGCATCAACCATGACGTGCGTCGGGGCGTTTGGTTTCGGGTGGACCAAAAGGGTGGCGTTGGCTATCGCCTCCTTTATGGCCTGGAATGCAGAAACTGCAGCACTAGTCCAAGAAATTGATGCGCTTTGGTTTCCCACAAGAAGTTCGTTTAAAGGTTGCAGCTGGTGAGCGCAATGTGGGATGAAGCGCCTGTAAAAGTTTAGCAGGCCTAGAAATTCTCGTAGCTGGCGTATATTCTTAGGTTGTGGAAAATCCCGTATGGCGCTGACCTTAGATGGAAGAGGTGTAACGCCGATGTGGTCCACGTGGTGTCCTAAAAAATCTAGTTGGTTAACACCTAGTTCGCATTTGTTGGCATTAACGACGATGCCGTGAGCGTCAAGGCGTTCGAAAAGCTGATGGAGGTGTCGTTGATGTTCACTCTCTGATGCGCTGGCCACAAGGATATCATCTAAATAGGCGAAGCAGAAGTTCAAACCACGTAGGACCTGGTCTATAAAACGTTGGAATGTTTGAGCCGCGTTGGAGAGTCCGAATGGCATTCGAACGAACTCAAAAAGACCGAAAGGCGTGATGATGGCTGTTTTGGGAATATCTTCGGGTGCCATCGGGATTTGGTAGTATGCGCGAACTAGATCGACTTTGGAAAATACTTTCGTTCCATGCAGATTGGCTGTGAAATCCTGAAGGTGGGGGACTGGGTACTTATCTGGTGTTGTGATCTTGTTGAGCGCCCGATAATCGCCACATGGGCGCCAGTCGCCATTATTCTTGGGCACCATATGTAGTGGAGAAGCCCAACTGCTGGAGGATGGACGGATTAGCCCGAGGTCGAGCATGTGCTCGAACTCACGCTTTGCTACGGAAAGCTTCTCTGGAGGTAGGCGGCGAGGTCGTGCGTAGACAGGGGGTCCTGTTGTGCTGATGTAGTGAAGAACATCATGCTTGATCGGGCGTTGAGCGTTGCAAGGTTGTGTCAAACTTGGAAACGCGTAGAGAATATTTTCAAAACTTGATTTTGGTTTAGGGCGCAGGAGTGTCGGACTAATGATCGCTGGTTGAGTTGGAACTCCATGGACAGTGAGGTGGGTTTCACAGTCCAGCAGGCGTTTTTTACTCATATCTACGAGAAGGTGGAAGTGAGCTAAGAAGTCGGCTCCGATTATGGCGTGTCGGACTTTAGCGATGATGAACACCCATCGAAAAGTACGACGCAGTCCTAGGTCTAAAGTTACAGAACGTTCGCCGTACGTGTGTATGGGCGTTCCATTTGCTGCTTCGAGGGTGTTAGTGTTGAGGGTTTTCGTCAGGTCGTTACTGTTAGCGGGTACTACACTGACCTCGGCGCCAGTGTCAATTAAGAACCTCAAGCCAGTTTGTCGTTCCATAAGAAAAAATAGTGTGAGACGGTCTGGAGATGTTCCAACAGCACTGGCCGTCCTCAGTTGTTGGATGGAGAGTTTCCCGCAAAAGAACAAGGAGGATTGCAGTTGCGGGCTTGCGTCCCGAACTGAGTGTGGTACCAGCACGTAGTACCGCCGCGTTCCCTGGAATGGCTGTTACGGCGTGGTCTGGATCGCGACCTGTGAATCGGGCGACGAGGTCTTGGTTCATGCAAGTTTTCGGTGATTAACAGTGTGAGTCTGTCAACTTGCGCTTGAAGTCGCTGTAGTTGCGTATCTTGAGATGTTAGCGCCGTGATGGCAAGAGTCGGCGAATCCACGGTCGATGACGCGGTTTCCAGAATTTTATCCGCGAGTTCTGCCATCGCGTCCAGGGAGACGCCGGTGGAGGTAGTCAAAATCATACGCGCATTTGATGGGAGGCGTTGCAGGAACAACTCGCGAAAAATCGAGTCATCTATGGACGCAGTTCCTATCAGTTGTCTCATGCGTCGCAGTAGCTGAGACGGCTTGCGATCTCCCAGTTCTTCCTCGGTGAGGAGTTGTCGAAGACGTCGCTGTTCCGACGCCGTCGTACGCTTGACAAGCTCGTGTTTGAGTCTGTCGTACGGCACATCTGTGGGCGGCGTCATGATGATGTCCCTGACTTCGGCAGCTTCACTGGGGCTGAGTGCGCTGACAGCGTAGTGGAACTTGGTCACTTGCGATGATATGCCTCGCGTAGCGAATAGGGATTCGATGTGGGCAAACCACAAGGCTGGATCAGCGGGCCAAAAGGGTGGAAGCTTGAGGGAGACAACTCCAATTAGCGGTGTAGGCTCACCGTTAGCTTGCATGGTTACGTTGTTCGACGACTCCGGATGAGTGGGTAGATCACGTCCGGGTCACCATTGTGGAGTCGTGAGACGTCATGTTTGAAACAGCCGCTTTATAACATCCGTAGTATCCGAATGGCTCGAGTCCAGGGAGCACAACACGCGCACCCGATTGCGTGCCTGAGTAGTCCTCTTCTTCCTCACTCTAGCGGGCCGCTACACTGTCGACCAAGTTGAATGAATTAGGAGATATTGATATTCGCGCAGATATTAATCCCAAGAAGCTATCGACCGAAAGAGGTTGCGATAGAAAGAGACTCAGCAGAGACATGGCAGAGCCGAGTCTTAACAAGAAGAAAGATCAAAGTTGGTGTTCAGAGAAATCGTCACGCTCCAGAAACTGCAAAATCGATATAGAGAATGCTGGTGCCGACATGATCGCCGCGCCTACTCGAAAGAAAGCCGAAGATGCAAAGGCTGTGCAGGGTCACTCACATCTGGTCCAGAATAATGCAATGAACAAGGTTAACAAAACATGAAGGGGCTCTACTGCAGAAATAAAAAGCTGTTGTCTTGTCTTAGAGACGGAAATCGCGAAGATATTTATCCCAAGAAAGCATCAATCGGCAATGGCTGGAAGAAGTGCAAGAGACGCATAGTGACACCAAGGAACCGAAGCTGGACAAGCGAGGATATCCGAGGCTGGGGGAAAGAAAACACCGGGACACACATCCGGAGAATCCGTCAATCCAGAGCTGCCATCGGAGCAACATTCCTGAAGAGGACACGAGTGAAACGGCGCTGGATGAAGAAACTTCGAAACAGAGCGTCGCGAATGTTAGGCAGCAGAGCTCCAAGGAGTCATCCTTCGTGAGGAATGTGGGAGACAAGCAGTCAAACTTACCCGAGGCTTCCAGTACGAGAAGAAAAGATAATTGACAGAATGCAGGAGCGGTGCTTGACAGGTGTTCAACCTTTTCCAAGTACCAGAGTCTCCTAGTAACCGTAGCACGTCAGGTGCGGAAATCAATAGAAACTATTCCTGGCTAAGCCGAATGGACTCTGCTTAGCCAGGTGTTTTTATTTATTTATTTATATATTTTGCCCTCACTGCGCAAGGCCTTACAAACGAGAGTTGCAAGAATAGTAATAACAATATAAAAGAAGCTAAATATGCAATACTTGAACAACTGGGAACATAACATTGGTTATAGATGTACAGAACACTGCGTGGTCAATAAGCAATCTGAGCGACGCGTGTAACCGGTGGCAGGTTTTGGAAGTTCTGGGAGTAGAAGAGTCATATTAAACGTTAAAGTAGCACATTGGGACACCGCCTTTGCGACGATGAGCAAAAAGTGTTAAAACAAAGTAAGAGGAGATTAATAGTTGTGAGTTGAGCTGAAAAATATGGTGATCAATTTTATGAAACATACACATACAAGAAGCTGTTCGACGATGTGCGAGGCTGGGAGTAACACACTATCTTTCATTCATGCTACGCTTTTGGTGCGGTTATCATTAACCAGTATTAAGCATGCAGCTCTGCCCTGAACACCTTCAAGTGAATCAGTAAACGAACTGATAGAAAGATTTCAGAAGAAAGCTGAATAATTTAGCTTGAACCTAAGTGGTGTTTTGAAAATAAATAGTTTTAAGGATAATAAGGGGCGAAAAAATATCCCGTTTGAGCAAGGCGATTCTTCATTTGCGTTGTTACTTATACAGTTAATGCAAAGTTCCCAGGAAAGGTGAGCACTTAAAATCATGTCCAGATACTTGACTGAGTCAATAAATTCTAGAGGCGCGCTATAAATACTATAAGCAAAATTTAAATTGGATTTACGTGTTACGCGCATCATTTTGCATTTCTTAATATTTAGAGCAATTGAGCAGAGGTCGGACCATGTAGTATGTCATCTAGGTTATGTTGAAGTTTTTTATAGTCTAAATCATTAGATCTAACACGATGAATAGTCACAGCCGTCAGCAAAGAGTTTTATTATACAAAAACACCTGTTGCAAGTTAATACGATATATAAAACGAAGTAGAGGCTCTAGAACGGACTCTTAAAGTATTCCGGAAGAACCGGGTGCGGAGGAGTTAATGCCATTACACCTTACAAATTGCGACCGATCCGTTAGAACTGAAACAAAACGCTGTGAAGTTTACTTAGCTCAAGAAATCAAAGTCGGTGCGAAACCTTGCCAACCTCTTTAGCCAAGTCGAAATTTATGTAGCTCACCTGGCATCGCTAATTAAATGCTAAATCAAAGTCGCTGGTGATAGGCAGAAGTTGAGTTGCACAATGTATATATTTTATAAAGTCATGTTGAGCTGGAGAAAACATAAATTGGATTCTAGTTAGTTAACGAGTTTCGTATATATTATGTGTTCAAAACGTTTCTGTGAACGCTGGTTAGTGAGATGGGGCTATCAGTGACAGGAACGTGCTTTATCAAGCTTGTGCAAAGGAAAAATGTCCCAATTTGCCGGTCGACTGGTGTCAGTGCTGTCTCAAGTGATTGCTGAAACATATGTGCGAAGGTTACAAGAGGGTATTGATTTGTAGATCTAAAACTTTGGAGCTAACATTATATTTTCCAGTCGCCGAGGACAGCTTAAGATCAGTTATTATGCTCAAAACGCCAACGGGAGAAATATTGAGCAGATCAATTAACTGGCAAGAATAAACATAATAGCTTCGGTTGGCAATAAAGACGCTAATATAAAAAGACCCAATAAACTATTCCACAAACATTGTAGTAAATAAATATTTATTAATCAAAGTTTCGCCAATTTTTGTAATCAATAAACATGAGGGCCTATCACGGTGGGACAATACATTCCAGAATTGGCGCGGATTATTTTTTTAACATAGATTGTACTAAATTGTGCACCAAGTAGAACTTTGCATTCTGAACTGCGTTCTTTTAAGTCTGAGCAGCACTAAAATTTTTTCGCAAACAAACTTTTCAGAGCGTGAGCCTGGCCGCTCTAAATATACCTTTATTTTTGTTCAATAACCTGAAAAGCGCCATATTGAGCCATGGCAAAGTAGGATTTTCAATTATTGTTTTCAGAAGTATATAATTTTCAGTGATCAAAATCACAGTTTCTTTAAAAACCGTCCAGTTTGTTTCGGCAGAACGCTTTGAGAAATAATAAAAAAGGCATCCAAAGAACTGCTTAATTCAGTATTATTTTCATGGGAACTGACTTTGCTGAACAGGTTTGCTTTTCACTGGAGTCCCATTTTATTTCGTTGAGGTGAGTTGTAGTGCGTTGTGTAATTAAGCTGAAAGATTATTTCTCTTCGCGGTAGAAGGCGTTAGAAATGACGTATAATAAAGGAAAGATAAACGGAAATGCTGGTGGTCTGTATCGGTGCTTCTGACGAGGTGAACGAGCTCCATGATTGGATGGTACAAAATTGTAAAGATAATTTTGTTTTCTATTGTTGTAAATATTATTTTGATCATGTGGTTGTATCTTTAATTCAAAGCAGGCTACAGTAAAATTTTTTTGTATTTGCCTGGTTGAAGGCATGTTTTACTCTTAAAGGGCTTAGTGACAGCCTGAGTTCGAATGTTGAGTGAGGAAGATGTCAAGTATTAGGTGTGGGGCTGTCAACATTCTTGCTTGGTCTGGCGAAGCACTTCTCTGTGCTAAGATCATTGCTTGCAATGTTTGTATCGTTAATGCCTTCCTCATGGGACCTGAGTTGACGTGTCACCCCGTCAAATATTTCGGACCCCGCCTTCGCCTCCGTCACCAAGCTGGTGGTCAACACCGGACCCTTTCCAAAGAAAGCAAGGCACTCATCAAGTCAGCGCAGAATCGTTGGATTGCTCCACATCTGATGAACTCAATGGCGGCAGAGTTCGTCGTGATAGGCATCGTGGAGGTCGCACTTTTCTCTTGCCCTCCTCTCACCCCCCGGTTCAGGGGTGAAGGGGGTGTCATCCCATTGGCAGCTGGCGACCGGCCATCGCGCCGCGACAAACCTCAACAAGGGGGTCTCTTCCCGCTGCCAGAGTCCTCGAGTTAAGCCTCTACAGCGGAGAACGTTCGAGGGATAAGCCGGAATTTCTGTAGTCTTCAAAAGCCTTCTTTTCATCAGTCCAGACTCGACGGCGGCAACGGTGAGCGCAACACTGACAAGGCGCCAATGGGTTAGTGTTGCCAGCGAGGATTGTGGCCAGGGCTTGGACTGTGGAAGCGAACGCTTTGCTATCATTGGCTGCAAACATTACTAGATGGACTCTCATCTAGTGAGGTGGGGCAATGTGACCCCTTTAAAAGGAGTTGCAAGTGAATGCGACAGTGCTCTCGAACGATGTAAATACATCGGTAGATATCCATTAATATTAAACATCGTTTATCACAAGGCACCCTAGCATCTCCTGATATTACTGCCTGGAGACGTCCTTTATTTTATGTGTTTATATAGCCCTGCTTTCTTCTGCCTGAAGAACTCCTTGGTCCCCACAAATGTTGGATCGCGAATGTAGCCTGTTTTCAGACGTTGGTCAGCGAACGGGAGTACGGAAACAGGCGCGCATTTTTCTAACTACAAAAACGAACCAGCGATGCCAAGGGAAAACCAAAGGCGAAGGAGATAATGACGTGTGTTCGGAAGGGGGACATGCATTTTATTAACTGCTAGAAACCTTGCAGCATCGCGAACAGCTAGCGCGTTTTGGATGCCGGGCACGTCACTGTGTGTGGCAAAACAAAATCTTTGGGCAGCGAAAGCGTTGTTGTGTTTGTGCTGTGCCTGGCACACATGCTTTAAAGGGTAAACCACACGAGGTTACCATCAACGTCATGAGTAGCTAAGTTCTCAAAATTGGTGTCTCTGCCAGAGGTTAGCGGTTTCGCTGTTTTGGTTTTGCTGCATTGCAATGTGTGATCGATCTGTGTCGTAGATACAAATAACAATATCGCTACGTTTTGTTGTTCGATTTTTCGGTTTATCGAACGAATATAGTTTTAAGTTTCGTTGTATTCAGTGCGTCGCGATCCGCCCTGTAAAAACCGGCCGTATTGAAAATTGCAAGAACCAAAATACTGCGAGCGAGATGGTTGCACTCTTAAAAAAAGTGCATTCTTACACCCTCTATTCCATATAATACACCCCGAAATCTCAGTTCGACGTACAGGGCACTGACGTCGATCTGACGGTAGTAACTTTCACGAGAGGATTTATAGCCGTGTGGTACAACTTATTAAATTACCTAATGTACGTGTTACCCACTACAAAAAAATAATTGGGGTTTTCTTGACCATACTGGAACCCTTAGTGTTTTCTTTCTGTGGTCTTTAATGTGTACTTTAGGTTTTTAAGAAGTTATATCGCACCGTTATCAAACCCTTCGTAAAATTTGGTGCCATCTGTTCGACTATAGAACGCTGTATGTCGAACTGAAGTTTTGATGTGTATTATATGGGACAAGCAGGCGTGATATTATACCCTTTGTTTTAGTGTAAGAAACAACATTGTCTAGACCCCGAGGCAGGGGAAAGTAAAATAAAATCTCTATGACTTATCTCTTTATGGTTCAGAGTTTTGATTTTGCCTTATGTACGAATTTTCAGGAGTGACTCGCTAACACAGAGTCACTTAAAAATTATGCAAGCATTTATTTATATGATTTCGTTCAATACCTTAGAACAGTAGTTCTCAACCATCGATGTTTCGCGGACCCCTTGTGGATCGGTGGAGAGGATCGATGTTTCGCGGACCCTTTTCGTAATGATGGGAGGGGGAATGTATAAGTTAAATATAATAATGACATAATAAATGGATTTAACTGAGGGCCAGTGTGAAGTAGACTTCTCTTATTGACATACACACGAGAAAACTAGCCCGGAAATGGAAAAATTCCTTCTCGATCTGAAAAAAAGACAACTTTTATTGCCGGGCTTGACTGATGAGGCAGGGCTTCGCGGACCGCTAGAATGCCTTCGCGGATCCCTAAGGATCCGCGGACCCCCATTTGAGAACCACTGGCTTAGAACAAGTATTCTCACTTTTGATACTAACAGAACCATACGGTCATGATCCTGGTCGCACGGTCCTGTATATGCATAAAACGCGAATCCGGTCCCCGACCTTTTATCTCTGGGACTACCGTTGCGTGAACAGTTTCCTCCGGCTTCGCGAAAGAATAATCCCATTTCGCAGAATGTGCGCTAGAGTTTAGCACTGCTTGCATGGACCCGTGTCGTCACGCTAAGTACGGAATGGGCCTGTGGCTGCAATCCAGAGCGTGCGATCTACGAGAAGTCTTCTACTAATAAGACATACTGGTTCATTCCTGCAACGCTTTTGCAGAGCGGAACAGCAATATTTATTTTAATTCACCGACTTGTGTTCTTTTTGTTAAAAGTACTTACATTAGGCGCGAGCAGGCTGACCACAACCATGCAGTAACAGCAACCACAAGCCTAAACGTTCCCGCCGAAGTCCTCTTTATTCTGGTTCTTTCCTCTTCCGCGAGAGGGCAAGCGCTGTGATGTAGTTGCGAATAGCTTAGAATAAGTGTTCAGATCTTTTTTTTTAATTCACACGTGTGATCTAGCATAGAGATAGAGCGAAGCTCAGTCGAAGTATATGCTTGAATTAAAACACGCCGGGGTGTCGCACTGTAGCTCGGCCAAATGCTTTGATTTACTTAGGTTCAAAAGTAACTCAAATAAAACTATTGATTTCGGTATTTGAAATACAACAATTGACTGGAATGTATTGACAGTGTTCTATGTCGTTGATACGGACACCTCCGTTCTTCAATAACGCATCTGTAATGCGTCTTTTTTTCTGGAATTAACGAGACAAAAACGTTTGTATTTGCACAGTTTGTCCTCAAAAACGCTGTTCTCAAAGCGAAATGTCCTTACTAACAGGGTTTCTGTTATTGAAACATGACTGCACAATTACAAACGATTCAACAGCACAAATAAAATTACAGATATATTGATTTATTGTAATTGAAATAGACTACCCAAGTAATTTTGGGGCGCCGCTGCTAGTGACGACGACTATAATTGATCAGGTTCTTTGTCTGTTATACCCAGCCTTAAACGAGTCTCTTACTGGTATTTTTGCTGTTTCCAAGAAGGCTGTTTCTTTATTTCTACCTGGTGACGTCATTGAAGCATCGTGCTGTCGCCAGTCGCGATCTTGGCGGTTTTACAATAGCAGTTGTGGATGTAAAAGACTCCCGTTCTGCTGCAGGTGTCTCTCCTGCTTCGCAGTTCGCGGAAACTTGGGCAACCAGGAACTGGGACACGCAACGCCAACGACACTCGCATTCCCTCGCGGTTTTTAGCGGGACTTCTACGTCGAACCGCCAGGATCGCGACATCCGACACCATGACACTCCGCATTTCGCGACGTCCTTTATTGCCACTTCGTGAAAACTTTCGATGCCTTGGCGGAATAGGACGCTGAACACTCTGCTTGGACACGCGTTCCTGCAGGATCCGTATATTAAAGTACGGATCACACCTTCGGGCTTCGTGGTCCTTTCAGGCGGAGATTTTCTACGACAAGTACCTGGAAAGCAGCGGATCAGGGATTGCCGCCTTCGACGTGGAGTACGACGACTTCGCCAACCTCTGCGGTGAAGGAAGCTTCAGGCGCCTCAAGGCTATCAAGGACGTTGTACGGACCAAAGCCTGAAGGACGCCGCGTCCTCTCAGATTCGAAACAATTCACCGAGAAAAAAGAGAGAGGATTAGTCGAGAGCGCGCGGGGACTTCAGTGCTCCGATCTCTGGTTGGAACAATTAGTGCGTCGGCCCAAGTCGAGCTGCCTTTGTCTCAAATGCACTCGTCGAACGCTTTGGAGCGCGGAACGCTGCCGTGTGGCGTTTGGCTCTTGCAGTCGAGCGCGTTCGATGAGTACCGTAAATACAAAGGCAGTTAGTTTTATTATCTGCCGACTAATCATTCCAACCAGAACTCGGCGTTCTGATGTCGCCCTGCGCTCTCGTCTCCTCTTCTCCCTGAGTTTCTTTGCGCATACAATGTAGTAAAAAGTTTGCTCCATTCCAGTGTCCCTCGTTTTCCATCGTCCCAAGAGTGCCATTCCTTACTCCTTTATACGCTCCATCGCTCAATAATATACACTTTTCGAAACCATATCCAACAGGATTGGTCATCGACATTTCTTGTGCACGAAGCATGTGATAATTTGACTTCGAATGCTCTCCGAACGCTGACGCGGTACTCGCATTCTATCTTAGCTGAGTCAATTACATATGTGTGTGTTGCAACCTTAAGAGAAAAGTATGTTTTTCACATCGTTTCTACGCTGCGCAAAGTAGTCCTTACAAGGTTTTGTTGTAGGAAGAAATGATGCCATTGGCGTCTGAAGGGCGTACGTCTTGATAGGATAATAGATAGTCGAATATAAATACACTATTTATAGTTTCATTCCCGACGTAAAGGGGAAAATTGGTAATCACCCGTGAGGAGCCCGTCTATTTCTACTAAGGTTTTTGTTTAACATAACATACTATTTCCCGTGGTAAGGTTTTTTGATGTGAATACAAGAATAGTAGGCAATACCCTCTACCGACGGTATCTTTAGGGGATCCCCGACCTGCCCCAAACAATGCCAGCTAGAATGCAACGCCTGCGTGTTTCCTGTTTTACGTCATCACTGGTGGATTTCCCCAGCATCTCGTAGGTAGCCCGGATGAGCGCCAACGCCTGCTACATCGTCTGCTCTCACGATTCAGTTAGACGTTCCCGTGGACTATCAAATGCACGAGCGAAAATGCCTAGCTACTGCTGTGCGAAGGGCTGCAAGCAAATAAAAGTGGGTCTCATAACGTAATACCAGTTTGTCTCCTTCCTGATGGCAAACACACGAAGGCAGCAGTGGTTGCAAGGCCTTGGAAAGGACAGTGTTGTGCCCTACACTCTGTGGTGCACATGAACATCGTGGTGCTTATACACATATTCCGCCGTAGTTTTGACAACTGCCTTGCCCTACTACTTTACGACCACTTACGTCGAGGAGCAATGTCGAATTTCCGGGATAATCGTGCTTTATGTATCGCGTAGCGACCATTTTTAATGTCTCTGGAGAACCACGGCACCGCGTAAAGACGACAGCCCGTACCATAGAGCCCGAACCATGGAGACTATGTCAAGGAGTCTCCATGTTTGTGACAGCCACAATAAAACATTGTCATTTACTTTCAGAACTAGGCTGTCTTCATCTATTATAAGGCCCACCCTTGAAGCATGTACTATCACGCCCACAAAGGGCCATAGTGCCTTTCTTTAGGGGGTAAAAGTGATTCCATCAAGTGTACATTTAACCTGTAATAAGGTGGTCAACTGGGCCAGTTGGTTGCTGTGATACATGATGGGGAAAACAGCTCGGGAAGCGCGGACTACGAAGAACAAACACGACAGGACAGCACTGTCCTGTCGTGTTTGTTCTTCGTAGTCCGCGTTTTCTGAGCTGTTTTCCTCATCGTGTACATTTAACCCCAAAGTGGATCATAGTTTTCTCCAAAAGGAGGTAAAAGCAGCGCCCTCAATTCTGTCGTCTTACCTCTCAAAAGGGTTGAAATTCCCTCCTAAAGGAGGTAAAGGCTGACCCTGAAAGGATGCACTTTCAACACCAAAAGGAACTAAGGTTACCTCCAAAAGGAGGCAATGTTGCACCCTAACCCAGGGGGTAAGTTTGCACCCTCGTTGCGGGGGGTAACGTTACCTCCAAAAGGAGTTGCCCAGTGTGCAAGTCGGTTACCCCTTAAAGGGTAACTACAAAGGAAAAAAAAGTATTTTAAACAGCCTAATTGGGACAAGCATGTCACAAAACAATTTTTCCGCCAAATACAAAATTTTTTAGAGCAATATTTATTGCGCGAGACTGATTTTAGTTTGCCGCTATTTCGTCCGTTTTAAATCGCGCGCCACAAAGTTGGTATTTTACGTCACGAAGTGGCTGCTATACGTCACGGAGTGACGTATAACAGCCACTCCGCGCGCGTCGAAAGAGCGGGAGTTTCAAATGTGGAGAAGTTGTGACCCTGACTAAATTACGTCCTGTGGCGTAAATATTGCTAGAAAAAAATTGTTCTTTCGCGGAAGACATGTTTTGTGACATGCTTGTCCCAACGAGGCTGTTTAAAAAACACTTTTTTTTTCTTTGCAGTTACCCTTTAAGGAGGGTACTACAGTACCCTTTTTTAAGAGAGTAATTAACCAACATATGATAATTTCCATTCCGATCATATACATTTATCAGGCATGTTTCAACTGCTTTCTCGAAGAAAACATTACTAAAAAGTAGAGACTAAACCTATTTTAAAATTTGTGCAAAGACAATGTGTTTTGAAGTACTAGTTAATCTTTTTCTTTTGTGTCACCCGCGGCTGGCTTCAAAACAGGTTGCACTAAGAGTGCTTAGTTTCTTCTACGATTACGCGCCGCAACATTACTTTCTGACCAATGTGCGTAATTGGCAATACTTCGCGCTCTTCTTGCACCTACTTCCGCAATTGGATGGTACGAAATAAAAGTGCGACTGATCGATACCGTACAGAGGGTGGTAACAGAGAGTTTTCGCGAAACTTCCGAAACCGCTACAGTTGGCTACCATACCGTGCGGTCACGTGTTGAAGAGCACGCTTCAAAGCCAAGCACGAACTTACGGTATCGCGGGTGACGGTTGCTGGTAGCGGTATGCTAAGACCTTCTAACTTGAGCGAGCTCAATGAAACGCCGGCCGGAGCAGTAAAATTTCCCCATGGGGCGCAACTGGCGCAATAAGTCGTTGGGGACGACACCCACAACAGTATTGTGTCTTTTTTTTTATATGTTCTGTCATTTCTGTCAATTCACCGGTTTCTTTTTTTACCCAACTTTCGAATCATCTTCAATCTTTCGCAGAAGGGGTCAGCATGGCGCGTAGTTGCTTTACACATTTAACACTTGTTCTTACCCCGAGAGAACGCAGTTCTGTTCGCAGTTGTCCTGCGCTCATAGCCTCAAGGTCTAACACAGGGCCTACTGTCGCTTGTACCGTAGCTGAGCGTTGTCTTTTTTTTCTGTTTTCCTGTATCCCTCCTGACTGCTAGTACTCGTTGTCGCGATTTACGTAGCTGCGAGCGCTCCTAGGGTTTTCCACAGTCTCGGATCGTTTAGCTAGCTTTAAAGCATCTCCTGCAGCGTTCCACTTGTTGGTTTTTTCGTGGTGCAGAGCGTTCAGAACGTCGTTTTTGTTCTCAAGTCTTTCACTCGAATACCACCGAAGACACGTAAAGTACTCGTGTTTAATGGGGGCGCGATGCATAAATATGTGCATGTAAGGCGTAATACCGCCATTTCCGTAGCCCTTACGAGATGTCTGACCCAAATCAAGAAATGTCTGTAGAAATTGCTTCGTTTTCTAGTCAATACTTTCTTCAGACGTGTTTTTCTCAAGATGACTCATGGCATTGGAAAAATATTCCAGAGCGAAAGAACTGCGGCTTTTGTGCCCGAGTGCAATAGTCCTTTGACGTTTTCGGAGATGCTTCGCAGCAGCAAATTGAACTCGTCCCCTGTAAGTGTAGTAAAAGCAATATCTTTCTTATCATCTTCCATGACATCAAACTTCACCCCAAAACTGTTTATTAGAGCCACGAATCTGGCCATATGCTCATTTTTCGAGCCCGAGTTTCGGAGTCTGGTCTGGCAATCAAGATCGTCAATTTTCGATAAGCAGCGATTCTAAATGACGATGGAAAATTCTTATCGTCATGTGTAGTGTATCGGGGACAACAGCAGTGCTCAAAGTCAAATAGAGGTGACAGCGGAGCTGCATGTTGAAGCCCATCGCAGTCCGACTTGATGTTTACCAGAGTCCTAGCTAGCGGTGGCCCATTGAAATGACCGATTGTCAAGTGAATGTTGGATCTCTCGTTTGCATCAGCGATACAAAACGGGCACGGATATCTCGATAAGGCTGACTGCAAGCCAAGCACTCACAAAATAAATTTCAGGTCAGCACCAAGGCACATCTCCACAGTAAACGAGACACCCTCCACAACAACCTCTTTTTTCTTGATGATGCGATTAACTTTAGATATCGCTGATTGAAAGGACTCATGAAAGGTAAGTAACTTTTTCTGTTTCTACCACCGCGAGCATGCAATGCGACCCAGGGCTCTTCAGCGGCTTCTTTGAGAGGATGATAACGAAAGAATGTGTTGACCGTAATGTTTTGCTTGCTGATTTTACACCCATCTCCTTTAATCTTCATCACACGTGTCTCGGAACTTCACTCTGTAAGCGTGGTCTTCTCTTCTGAAACGATTACATTAATAGCATCCTCCTCGTCTTTAAAAAACGAGACTTTGGCATCCTTGGCGTTTCCTAGCGTTCTAAAGATATCTAAGCGCATGTCTAGGGTTTCTCGGTAGCTATTTAGAAGCTTTACTGACGGTATTCCTTTTACTGTCTGACCCAGTTGTTGCCAAAATGTATTACTTACAGCGTGCTCATCGAACAACAGTGGGACATCGCGTACCGTTTGTTGGTCAGCTTGATCTAGGTTACTGTAGGAGCTTGTCGCATAGTCGCAAAATGCCTGATTTGCTGTGTGCTGCACCGTCGCTTGCCCTTCATCAAGATACGTAATCTTGTGAAGTATACCTTTCAGGTATCTCACAAACACATCGTGCAGGTCTAGTCCAAAACTGCTAAGCACATCATTGAACGCGTCGTCAATGCTGGCTGCTGCAGCCAGCAGCATCCTCCGATCGTCTTTTTTACGTCCCTCGACTATCTTCTTTCCGTTATTTAACGCTCCCTCACGCTTTTCAGGGGTAGACTTCAGGGCCGCCTTCTCTTTCTTAAGAAGCTCGCATTTAGTTTTCAAATTTCCAACTTCACGGCTCAGCTCTGAAACCATTTAGTTTAATGTATCACTCTCATCAGACTTTTCTGCAAGAAGGTCATGCAAGAAAACAACCCTCTTGTTCTGGAGTGAGCTCGTCTTCTGAAGGGAAAACGTTAGCATCCTCGACACTTTGGCTTACACAGTGGGTGAGTGTGACCGTTACATAGAGCTGCTTCTGCAAAAACCTGGCTTTCTTTTGTCCCTTCAGCTTTGCATAAGTATGTCCAACCTTTTTACAAAGGGCTTTCACCCGTTCTTTGAGTTGTTCACGGGTACCTACGTCTAACAGGTCGGGCAGCTGCAGCTCAAGCATAGTTGCAAAAATCTGCTAAATTTTTTTCTTTGTCATTTTTAAGAATGTTGCTATTAGACACTCCCAACGTGAGAGCTGCATTTTAACCGTTTCATGGAAGACATTTTTGTAGGCACCGCACATTCTCTTTTGCTCTCTAATAAATAAACACTTTAAAAATGCTGTGCACGAACTTCAGACTTCTTACACAAGATGTTAATAAAAAAACAATCACAATGATGTGATCGGTTTGAGTCATTTTGGCGCAGCTCTTGAAATAGCCAAAAGCCAATTTTGGAGCAGCAAAAATAACTTTTGTAGCATGAGTGCACATTCATTTTATTTATACCAATGCAAACATACTGTTTTAGATTAATGTATCGGCCTGTCCAACTAAATGGGAATGTCTACATTTCTTCTCACTTACGTGCATCCCTTTGTTAGCGTCAATTGCACAGCAGGAGTGAGTCCCTCAAACACAAAACTAGCGTTTAGTTGCGTGGAGAAGCACCAAACAGGATGACAAGAAGGTGAGTGATGAAGGACAGAACCAAATGCTGTGAATGTTTATTTTAGGATCTGAATCCCGCTTAAATAGTACGCTAATATTGAGTACAAACTAATGTCTCCTGCCAGTTCTACTGGTTGGAATAAAACTGCAATTTATAATTCAGATAAAAGCAAAGCATTTGTTATTTTATTATGAACGTCAATTACATTTTATGTGTAGAACTTCATAACAAAAATGGAATGTGAACAACACTTAAAAATAATCCCGCCAAACTCGTTAAGGTTCTTCTCATGCTTCCATCTACTGTCCGTGCAAATTTAGGTCTAATTTACTCACATCTAGAGAAAACTGATAGCGAAACAAATGAGATGGCAAAAATCTAAAAACGTACAAAAGAGTGCATGAAAATGTTCTTGCAATACCGAAGTATCCTCGCTAAATTTCGAATAGGAAAAAGGTACCACCAGGGTATAGCAGTCTATTCGAAATCGCAAATCTATGGGTGTGCCACTAGAAAAAATACGTGGACAGGAATGTATACAAGACGTTTCGGGCGGATGCCCGAAACGTCGTGTTCCGCGTTCCGCTCTGGAGGCATGCTTTCCCCTTAACACGGAAGGCCCGCTGCAGCGAAGCAAGACACTCGAAATCGCGATGCCTACTCCGCGGTTGTCGCTTCTTTGCAGTACACGAGTGCGCGGGAGAAGCGCACTCGACGAAACTAACTTTCTAGCACAGGGGTCTCAAGCACGCGGCCCGCGGGCCGCATGTGGCCCGGCGACTCGCTGGGACGCGGCACGCAAGCAACCGGCTATGAGTCCCGGTCCCAATGTCTCGAGCGCTAGAAATGGCATGCGCCATCGTGATTTCATCTCGTCGATTCATTTTCGCTCGAAAAGCAGCCATGCTCTTTTAACGTATTCACATAGTTTATACCTATTTGTGTTCATTTCCCTTTGTATTGCTTTATATTTTGCTTCCCAGCTTTTTGTAATGTACAATAATTCCGCTAATAGGCTGCAAGCGCAAGCTATTCGCTGAAGGATGCATTACGGCTGCGCGACTCGATCAGCAGGAGCAACTGGCAAAGATAAAGCTACGAGCTCGGGATTCTCGCTTTCAAAAATATATCACCATTAAAAGACAAGTATTTGTTCGACTGCTGTAGTAAAAATCGTCAGGAGAACAACAACTGTCATATTAACTGATTGGTTTTAGAGACATGTGGAGCTTGGTCAATTCCTGGGTGAATTGAGCAACGGGAACGACAGTGTAGCTTGTTCTTTAAAAATGCCAGCACGCTGGCGGAGCGGTGTCATTTTTATTCTTATCACATCAGGTCAAGGCCCAAAGTAGTCTTATCAGCAAATCAAATCTAAGAATGTCATGGGCAAGACTTTTAGTTTACAAAAAGCAAAAAAGCACGACGTCTACCCCCCCCCCCCATCGTTACGTTGGCCCTCGTCATTTCAGGTGTTGGATATTTGGCCTCCACACTCAAATGAGTTTCAGACCGCTGCTCTAGAAGAACAGACGACAAACATGAGAAGCGGAGTGTGCGTTGCTGTGCGTTTATTAGTATTTTATTTCTAGGCGCCTCCGCTTTGACCTTGAGCGACTCATGCTTTTCTTTCCCGCCGGCTTCACGGCTTCCGTGACTGCAATCGAATTTTACGTTATTTAAGACGATAATCTAATGTTCCGAAAACGTGAGCTAATATATTTTCAGTATAATACAACTGAAGTTATATTTTCGCGTAACATTTGCGAGAATTCCACACATTATGGTAAAATGTAGCAGGATGTAGCAGGGTAAGAACTTTGGCGCCGTTTGGCGCAAATGACGCAGCAATCACGCTGCATTCAGATGGGAAGTATGCTTCCGACAACTGAGTAGGCTGAAATGCTGTAAACTGGCTTGCTTAAACACTGCACATAGGATCAAAAAAACATTTTGTACATCCAAGCACGGATGTTTTAACATTTGATATGCGATTTTTCACTTTCTATGATGCTATAGGAAGCAGGGGCCACTCAATTAGGACACGTCACTTCCCACCTTTTTAGGAATTCAATAAAATTTCTTGTATCCTCTCTTCAAGAAGAAATGATGCAACACATTCACAGAAGAAATGATGCAACATATTCACACAAAAGAGGACCTTTAGCCAATGGTTAGTTCCGGATCCAATACAATAAGAACCATGTTGATGTTTGCAGCTCAAGGCATGCATAAGAAAAAAACGAAGTAACAACATTGAAGTTCAGTTGTACAATCTCTGAAAAACATTTCTGCCCAAATCAACATGGTAAAATGCCCAGTAAACACATAAACCGCAAATTTTACGCCACAATGAGTACTAAACTATAGACAAAATTAGGTTGAAAAATACACTCACATCACACACTATCTGATATAATGATAATGCCCCCTCACTTTGGGTTAATTATGACAAAAAATAATGTTTTAGTGCAATGATTTTGCTACTAGAATATAAAATAGTTGGTGTAATATCGTTACAGGTCTGAACTCCACTATATTTTATTCGTCTCTGGCCATAGTCATTCTGAGATGTCGGGATCAATACCATTTCTTCAGACGGAGCGGCAGTTGGTCCCAGCTAAACTAAATATATTGGGAGAGAAATCACTCTGGTTGCATACCATATTGTTAACGGGAAGCGCTATACGACAGTCTCACAGTTTTACCAGACGCAATATTTTATTTTCAACAAACAAATGCCTTGAAGGAGTATCGGGAGCTACTCAAGTAGCAG